>JAMPIV010005868.1:0-109720 GCA_024509875.1 Oreohelix idahoensis | reverse complement strand
GTTTTTTACTGACTAAAAAATATGTTGCATAATTGTTAACTTGTTTATTTGTTACTGCATTTAACGTGTCACTTTGTAAAACAGTTTTGAAAAATGCACCCTGCTGCCTCGGTAAATGTGTTTACATCTTCCATATAAATGCGGGGGAAAACATGTACCGCCAGTTATGTATCTTTCGCCAAGTGGGTCAGTTTCTGACAACTGGTGCGAACAAGTTCTTCGAAAATGAACGTGTCCAGTGTAGTATATTGATTTATACACGCCTTTTAAACAGAACAGTCAGACTTCAATTATTTTTTTGTAATACTACCTGCATTAAGGATCTCAGAAATAGTAATGGTATGTGCTGCAGAGGCGTATTAAGAGGGTTCGAGGGGACGATCCGTCCAGGGTGAAAGCCTGAAAGGGGTTACCGTCAGAGACTATTATGATAGTAGGCTTAGGCTACTTACTGTTAAAAATATACTTGCAAGTGTTTTCCTTTATGCTAATGTTTGCCAAAGGTAGGACCCACCCCGGGTACAAAATACTGTAGGGATGCTTGTGCTATGCTTTATATTAAGTACAAAAGGTAAAGGTAAAGGAACCCATTACACAACCATTGTGGCATATTGGGAACATGGTGTTAGGCCCATATTATCTTGATATTAAGTACAAGCTATGTTCATTTTCTTTAGCTGTTCCGAGATGATTCATCACAGTTGTCAGGTCAATTGAAATTACAAAGTAAAGCATCCCATGGATCAAAAACTGGTCTCACTACAGCTTCGAGAGAAAAATCATAGTGTTTTGCACAATTGAAAAATTGTTCGTGATTGACTGATGAGAGTTTCATGAATAGCACAAGCAAACAGTTTTTAAAACATACCTCTAGCGTCTAATCATAATAATAGAAAATTGCTTGCATGTGTGGTGAAGTGGGATGTTATAAATATTTATAGGGGACTTAGTGTACTGACTGAGATCTGCTGTGAAGGTATATATATATCTAATAAGAGTAGTGTATTATATATATAACCTTACTTGCTACCACATATCTATATATCTCAGTCAGAATTATTCTGGAATAGTGTGATGACTACGTTATGTGTCTAGGGTATGTGTATGATGAAGTGTAAGTCACAACAACAGACAGATAAACAATTTAATTTAATCCACTACACTTGACAACACTGTGACACTCACATACATATAACACTCTATGAGAATATCTTAAAGAAGTCACTCGTAACTTTTCAAATAACAATATGTATTCAGTTTTGTCAATAATGTATTTGTGTCCTGATTCAAATACAAAGGAACCAGGAATCACAATCAATTTTAACTACAAGTATATGTACAGACTTTATCAATATGAATATTGTAGTGACATATATTATTAAAAATATCCTATGTGTCAGTTGTGTAGTGGTAATATGAGGTAATACTGGTTTTGTTTTGTTCAAGCTCTGTTGGTATTTGTCATCATGACTTCAATAGTTTGTCTTTTGGGACTATTATTGGAGATGTTCTCAGTTCCTGATATTAAGACAAGTAAATTCCCCTCTTAATGTTAATTTTATAAAGTCATTTCAAGATGAGGGGACATAATGTTGAGCTCAGCTGGCCAAGTTAGCTTATCTGGCGTGATGGCGGCAGGAAAGGACTCCTCTGCTCGAATTCTCCTCTGGGCTCAGGAGACACCTCACTGATAGCTAAAAAGACCAAGGAGTATGCTGTCCGACTCTGGATTCAGCACAGCTATGACCAGGTGCTGCTCAGTACCATCAAGACCACTGTCCCTGAAATCAAGAAGGATGTACCTTCTACTTCATAACTAACTTATACTCTCTTTTACACTGATCACAATACAGCACAAACATTGAGTTCAGAGCATTAGGCCAACTGTCAGCTTCATTTGAAATACTTTATTCCAGTATTACCCTTCTTAATGGTTACTACGCCTCTGCAATTCCAGCATTATTTCTTTCTAGTCAATCATCTAGGTGTCAGTGTACTGTTTGGCCATTCCATGCCGTTTGACTTTTCTCCGACACCCTCTGTTCAGGCTGGAGCATTACAGGCTTTACCTCACGTTTGCCACTGAACTACACATATATATACAGGCATAAATCAACAATTCACATTCAATTTTCATTAAAAGATATTGAATGGTTCAAGCTTACCACAATTCATACGAATAAACACAGATACGTTGATTAGCAATGAATTCTGGCACAAACTGGCACAAATTTCCATCTGCTTATGTTCCAGGCTTTTATTTTACACAAATATGAGCTGGCTTCAACGCACTGATGCTTTATCAAGCTTATTTAAACAAGTGGTTTCGAACTAACGCTCCCAAGTGTGTATATCAGCGAGTCTGACCAATGAGCCCCGTTTCGACAAGTGTTTGAAAAAATGTTACCTTTCCCCGTTTCCCCCAACAACGAAAGATAGTATTTATAGTCCGACCAATCGTGGTTAGGCTTTCATTTGTTGCGCTCCAATCAATTGGGAGTTTACATGTTAGGCTATTTATGTAACGTAAGGTTTTTTTCAAACACGTTAAAAAAAAATTTTTATGAGCAGAAATGATTTTGTGTTGTCAGGCATCCCCACTATTTTATTTTGGTTATAATTTATTAATTCCTGGACTATTTGCGTAACGTTTTACATATTATTTGTCAGCAAGCCCTAAGGAACCCAAATATACCAATTTGAAAGAGCTACGTGGCTGCGTTCAAAATATGCAATTTCTTCTACCTCCTGTTTCGAAGATGTGCTGTCTGGGTACTGTTATGTTTTCAACCGTAAACCCATCTAATGTTATCTTTTCTAATAAGAGTTTTTTTATGATTTATAAACCTAACTCTGGGAAAGGGTAGTGTATTTTATCACTGTCCGTCTGAAAAAAAATTAGTGCATGTAGACTTACACGCGTGATGGCAGCATTTGTGTATCGCGCGTCGCGTGTTGCATGCGTTCCTGATTTTCAGCCCTCCTCTCTCTCTTTATCCTTTTGTCCATCTGTTCGTTCGTTTTGGTAACGCAGTATAATTAATGTTAGGATTAATTTAGGTCATTACGCAGGGCCTCTCAATGTTTTAAATGCAGCACACGTTTCATTGAAGAAGGCGGGTAATAATACAGTAAGCTTTTATATCAACGTGAAAGCGTTACAATTTGCAGACGAAGCAGAAAACAAGGGGGATTTCGAGTACATTCCCTGTGACAGCACTGTCATTTTACCATTGCTCTTTTCTTTATTTATTATATGTATTTATTAGGCTTTATATTTACCTAATAATTTATATATGTGGATTAGAATATTCCACGACACCTCCCCTCTTAAAACAGACATTATATGTCAGTCCTTTATTCTATATACACATAGAGAAATTTATTATTATTTCTGGGGTTTACGGTGATTCTCATCACACGGATGGCGGCTTAAAAAATCCGCTCCCAAATTGGTTTTTCCAGATATATACTCAATGCTAAAATTATATGGAGCCAGAAGCAAAGACCATCGGAGTAACCTAGAGTTCTCATGCTTAGCCTGTGCTAGAAACGATAAAGGTTTGTGATCTGTTTGCAACTTAAATGCCTTCCCATATAGATAAATATTGAATTTCTTTATTGCCCATATTACTGCAAGACATTCTTTTTCGCTAGTTGAGTAGTTGATTTCAGCTTTATTCAACTTTCTGCTAGCATATGCCACTGGGCTTAATTCCCCATCCAATGCATCTGATTTCTGTAGTAAAGTTGCACCTAACCCAATATTACTTGCATCCGTCCTTACTATGAATTCTTGACTTAAGTCAGGTAATTTCAAAATGGGTTTACTTGTGAGCTTTTCCTTCAATTCTTGGTAAGTCATTTCACATTGTGGTGTCCATGTAATGCGATCTGGATGTCCTTTACGTGTCAATTCCGTTAAAGGTGCACATATGGAATTAAAGTTTTTGATATACTTCTGGTAGAAACCACATAATGAGACAAAGGATCTCACGTCCTTCTTGGTTTGTGGTCTCGGGGCTTTCTGTAGTTTTTCTAAATTCTTTGGGTCAGGGGTCATGTTTCCCTGATAAACTGTGTGTCCCAAAAATTCCAATTCTTTACATCCAACGCAACATTTGGTTGGACGGGCTGTTAAATTTGCCTCCCTAAGTCGATCAAACAGCATGTTCAGAGAGTCAATGTGTTCCTCAAATGTTTCTGTTGCTATAAGGATATCATCCATAAAATTTGTTATACAGGGATTATTCAGAGGATCCAATAATTTTCTCATCATTCTAGAGAAGACACAAGGCGCATTCTTCAATCCAAATGGCAATCTATTAAACTCATAGTGTCCTTCTGAGGTACTAAAAGCTAGGTATGGTCTAAACCTCAGGCTTTACTGGAATCTGATAGTATCCTTTACTCAGATCCACTTTTGAGAAATATTTAGCTTTATTTAGCCTGGCAAACAGCTGATTTGTATCCGGCAATGGATCCACCTGTCCTTCTGTAATAGCATTCAGTCTCCTGTAATCTATACAGAGTCTATGTTCTCCAGAGGGCTTCCTTAAGAGTACAACACCGGAACTATACGAAGACTCACTGTGCGAAATAATTCCTTCCTTCAACAGATAGTCTATCTCTTCCTTCAAAGCTTTCTCCTTAGCAAACGGAATCGAATATGGTTTCATACAGACAGGTGTGGGGTCTATCAGTTTCATATCATATTCCAATAGGTTTGTATGCCCTGGTCGGTCTGTTAACACCTCTGCATGATTATTTAGAACCTGTTGCACTCTCTCTTTCTGAGTTTTCGTTAAATGTGTACTGATTTTCACCTGTGCTGCTGTCTCACAGGGGTGTAATGGATATTCAAATGATGAAAGTGGTTCCTTTTTCATCTCCATGGCGATGGACAAGGTCAACAAGTGTGTCTCTTCCTGATGTTCTCTTTCCAAATATTTCTTCAGGAGATTCACATGATAGATTTTTTCTTTCCCCTTCTTATCTATCTTATAATTTGTTCTAGACACCTTCTCTAGAACTGTATATGGACCCTGCTATCCAATTTGTAACTTATTCTGACTCCCGGGCAAAAGAAGCAGTACTTTCTCTCCCACAGCCAAATTTCTGTCTTTCGCCTTCCTGTTATAATAGGCAGCATGTTTCTTCCTGGCTTGTTTCAAATTTTCATTGGCAAGTTTCCAGCCAGTTTTCAACCGAGTGGTCAGCTCATTCACATATTGGTATGAAGATGTAATGTTTTCCTCTGCCTTTTCATCAGTCCACGTTCTTAACAAAGCTACATATGGACCTTTAATTGTGTGGACCTATTTGTCCATGCACCGGTATGGTCTCTTCCACTCGAAGCTTTATAGTGATGATTTTTCTCCCAGAATTATCATTCACAAAACGACCGCTACCAATTTTTCTTTTGGGGCTTTCTCCCCTCTTAAAATTCTTGATGAGAGATTTCCTCTCTACATCCTCTTCCTCCAGTTTGTTTAAGTCCGATTGAGGGATTGTCGGCTTATCCTGGTGTAAGACATCTTTTTGCACTCTCCGCATAGTGGCCATTGTAAAACAGTTAAGTGAAGCTTGTCCGTGAAAAGGGGCTTCCCATTTCATTTGGTCCACTTTATCAAATCTATATTTCTTTTTATTATCAGGCCTAATTTTGCCCCGGGGCGTGTCCAGGTCCTGATCCATGTTCCCACTTGTGGGTGTTCCCTCATGTGCTATGCTACACCTTTCTACAAAATTCTCAATGTCCCATCTTGCTTTGGGCCAATAATAATTGTGAGCCACCTTTTGAATGATGGTACCTATTTTCTCATGGTCCCCATCTGGTTTCACATGTAGGCTCCTTATTAATTCTGTCCTATATCTTTTTGGAAGAACCAGCTGTCCGTGACCATTGGATCTAGCTCCAGTCTTCCTATAAATCAACTTGTTTTTCATGTAAAAATCTCCCTTGCCTGGAGTTGTATGACATGTTGACAATTTTCTGAAACAAGGCTTGAGTGTTTTATCCCCAGCCTGTGCCTTCCTCATCTCTTCTGGAGTGGTATCTAACATAATATCCTCCTCCTGTCTTGAGGTCGACCTGACCTGAAGGGTTGCCATATACACAGGTTTCCTTCTACAATGGTCAGTGTCATGATTGTTCATCTTACAATTTTACACCACCTTTTTCCTTGGTTGAAAGATTTTCTTTCATCATATTTCCTTTCATCGAATTGTGGGAATTTATTTTTATTTTCATACCGTGGCCTATCAAATTGGTGCTTACCTTTATTTTGATCCTAAGGATCAAATTTATTAAAGTTCTGTGGTGCCCTAAAGTTATCCACTTGTTTCTTTTTATTACCTGTTACCTCTGCTTGAGCTGCTTGATACCTTTCAGCAACATTTAGCAACTCACCCAGCCTCTCTGCACCTTGTTCCATGAGAAACTTTCTCAGGTCTGGAGCCATGGACTCTCTTAGTTGCTCTATAAGGACCATTTCCTTAAGATCTTGAGTTTTCCCCAGAGAAGTCCATTTCTCCAAGTATGTCTCTATTCGTGCAGAGAACTGGTGATAGGTTTCACCTGACAGTAGTTTAGCATTCCTAAATTTTTTTCTATAGAATTCTGCATTCTTTTCATACCTTAACAAAAGAGCCTGCTTTAGCATGTCATAATTTTCCTGATCACCTCTGCTCATTTTAGCAAAAACTTCATAAGCTGCCCCACGAAGTCCCTGAGATAACTTTAAGCTCCACCTTTCTCTCTCTAACCCATACGTGGTAGCTAATAGCTCATACCTATTCAGGTAGCTCTCTATATCATCGTCTTTCTCAACAAAATGATCTAAATGAAAGTTCATAGCTGAGGTTGAGGCTCCCTGAGTAACCGTAGCATCAGAGGCAAAGGGGCTGGCACCATTTTCAGGAGCATGGCCTTGAAACTCAAACTCCCTTAGTCGTAATTCATGTTCCCTTTGTAATCTTTTCTCCTCCTTTTCTGCTTCCCTCTCTGCAGTCAATCTTCTTTCTTCTGCAGCTACTCTCTTGTCTTCTCTTTCTGCCTCCAATTTCTTAGCCTCAGCCTCAATCTGCAACCTCTTAATTTCCTTGTCAGCCTCTAACTTTCTTTCGGCTTCAAACCTTCTTTCTTCACGTTCAATAAATTTGTCACATTCCGTCGTGACATAGGCAACCATAACTTGCCCATCTAATCCTAACTCTTTTGCAGTCTGAACCGCAGCAGATCGAAATTTGGCCAGGTCCGCCATTGTCTATCAGGTAAATTTCTACAATGTCTAACCAACAATTCAAATTCTAAATATATATAATGGACAACACAGGCACCGTGAGCTCAACCTTATTTAATTCCACCCAAGGATACCTTTTAATTCTTATATTCCCTGAAGTGAATTACCCCCAATATTTTTAATAGGGAAAGATTCAAAATCCCAAGAGCGAGACCCCAATATATATGTGGTGAAGTGGGATGTTATAAATATTTATAGGGGACTTAGTGTACTGACTGAGATCAGCTGTGAAGGTATATATATATCTAATAAGAGTAGTGTATTATATATATAACATTACTTGCTACCACATATCTATATATCTCAGTCAGAATTATTCTGGAATAGTGTGATGACTACGTTATGTGTCTAGGGTATGTGTATGATGAAGTGTAAGTCACAACAACAGACAGATAAACAATTTAATTTAATCCACTACACTTGACAACACTGTGACACTCACATACATATAACACTCTATGAGAATATCTTAAAGAAGTCACTCGTAACTTTTCAAATAACAATATGTATTCAGTTTTGTCAATAATGTATTTGTGTCCTGATTCAAATACAAAGGAACCAGGAATCACAATCAATTTTAACTACAAGTATATGTACAGACTTTATCAATATGAATATTGTAGTGACATATATTATTACAAATATCCTATGTGTGTCAGTTGTGTAGTGGTAATATGAGGTAATACTGGTTTTGTTTTGTTCAAGCTCTGTTGGTATTTGTCATCATGACTTCAATAGTTTGTCTTTTGGGACTATTATTGGAGATGTTCTCAGTTCCTGATATTAAGACAAGTAAATTCCCCTCTTAATGTTAATTTTATAAAGTCATTTCAAGATGAGGGGACATAATGTTGAGCTCAGCTGGCCAAGTTAGCTTATCTGGCGTGATGGCGGCAGGAAAGGACTCCTCTGCTCGAATTCTCCTCTGGGCTCAGGAGACACCTCACTGATAGCTAAAAAGACCAAGGAGTATGCTGTCCGACTCTGGATTCAGCACAGCTATGACCAGGTGCTGCTCAGTACCATCAAGACCACTGTCCCTGAAATCAAGAAGGATGTACCTTCTACTTCATAACTAACTTATACTCTCTGTTACACTGATCACAATACAGCACAAACATTGAGTTCAGAGCATTAGGCCAACTGTCAGCTTCATTTGAAATACTTTATTCCAGTATTACCCTTCTTAATGGTTACTACGCCTCTGCAATTCCAGCATTATTTCTTTCTAGTCAATCATCTAGGTGTCAGTGTACTGTTTGGCCATTCCATGCCGTTTGACTTTTCTCCGACACCCTCTGTTCAGGCTGGAGCATTACAGGCTTTACCTCACGTTTGCCACTGAACTACACATATATATACAGGCATAAATCAACAATTCACATTCAATTTTCATTAAAAGATATTGAATGGTTCAAGCTTACCACAATTCATACGAATAAACACAGATACGTTGATTAGCAATGAATTCTGGCACAAACTGGCACAAATTCCCATCTGCTTATGTTCCAGGCTTTTATTTTACACAAATATGAGCTGGCTTCAACGCACTGATGCTTTATCAAGCTTATTTAAACAAGTGGTTTCGAACTAACGCTCCCAAGTGTGTATATCAGCGAGTCTGACCAATGAGCCCCGTTTCGACAAGTGTTTGAAAAAATGTTACCTTTCCCCGTTTCCCCCAACAACGAAAGATAGTATTTATAGCCCGACCAATCGTGGTTAGGCTTTCATTTGTTGCGCTCCAATCAATTGGGAGTTTACATGTTAGGCTATTTATGTAACGTAAGGTTTTTTCAAACACGTTAAAAAAAAAAATTTTATGAGCAGAAATGATTTTGTGTTGTCAGGCATCCCCACTATTTTATTTTGGTTATAATTTATTAATTCCTGGACTATTTGCGTAACGTTTTACATATTATTTGTCAGCAAGCCCTAAGGAACCCAAATATACCAATTTGAAAGAGCTACGTGGCTGCGTTCAAAATATGCAATTTCTTCTACCTCCTGTTTCGAAGATGTGCTGTCTGGGTACTGTTATGTTTTCAACCGTAAACCCATCTAATGTTATCTTTTCTAATAAGAGTTTTTTATGATTTATAAACCTAACTCTGGGAAAGGGTAGTGTATTTTATCACTGTCCGTCTGAAAAAAAATTAGTGCATGTAGTCTTACACACGTGATGGCAGCATTTGTATATCGCGCGTCGCGTGTTGCATGCGTTCCTGATTTTCAGCCCTCCCCTCTCTCTTTTTATCCTTTAGTCCATCTGTTCGTTCGTTTTGGTAACGCAGTATAATTAATGTTAGGATTAATTTAGGTCATTACGCAGGGCCTCTCAATGTTTTTTCCAAGAAATACAGCACACGTTTCATTGAAGAAGGCGGGTAATAATACAGTAAGCTTTACTATCAACGTGAAAGCGTTACAATTTGCAGACGAAGCAGAAAACAAGGGGGATTTCGAGTACATTCCCTGTGACAGCACTGTTATTTTTCCATTGCTCTTTTCTTTATTAATTTTATTTGTTAGGCTTCATATTTACCTAATAATTTCTATATGTGGATTAGAATATTCCACGACAGCATGGTAGTGCAAGTAAGGGTTAAACAAGGATCCCGTTACATGCCCATTGAGGTATATTAGGAATATGGTGTTTGGCCCATATTTTCTTGACCATTGGCACACAAGGGGTGATGTGGTTAACATCACACCTACCGCCTTAATCTTCGCAGAGTTGCTCTGGTACCGAATCTTTGAGGCTGGGTCGACCCCGGAGCTGTTTGTGGTCTAAAAATTTCCATCTCAACTGGGGATCTGTCATGAAATATTCTAATCCACATATATAAATTATTAGGTAAATATGAAGCCTAACAAATAAAATTAATAAAGAGAAGAGCAATGGTAAAATGACAGTGCTGTCCCAAAGAATGTACTCGAAATCCCCCTTGTTTTCTGCTTCGTCTGCAAATTGTAACGCTTTCACGTTGATAGTAAAGCTTACTGTATTATTACCCGCCTTCTTCAATGAAACGTGTGCTGTATTTCTTGGAAAAGCATTGAGACGTACTGCGTAATGACCTAAATTAACCCTAACATTATTATACTGCGTTACCAAAACGAACGAACAGATGGACTAAAGGGATAAAAAGAGAAGGGAGAGGCAGAAAGCCGAACACTAAACCCGCTTCGCGCGATACACAATTACTACCATCACGCGTGTAAGTCTACATGCACTAATTTTTTTTCAGACGGACAGTGATAAAATACACTACCCTTTCCCAGAGTTAGGTTTATAAATCATAACAGACTCTTATTAGAAAAGACAACATTATATGGGTTTACGTTTGAACACATAACAGTACCCAGACAGCACATCTTCTAAACAGGAGATAGAAGAAATTGCATATTTTGAACGCAGCCACGTAGCTCCTTTAAATTAGTATTTTTGGGTTCCTTAGGGTTTGCTGACAAATAATATGTAAAACGTTACGCAAATAGTCCAGGAATTAATAAATTATACCCAAAATAAAATATTGGGGGTGCCTGACAGCATAAAATCATTTCTGCTCATAAAATTTTTTTTATAACGTGTTTGAAAAAACCTTACGTTTACATAAATAGCCTACCATGTAAACTCCAAATTGATTGGAGCGCAACAAATGAAAGCCTAACCACGATTGGTCGGGCTATAAATACTATCTTGGTTGTTAGGGGAGACGGGAAAAGATAACATTTTTTCAAACACTTGTCGAAACGTGGCTCATTGGCCAGTCTCGCTGATATACACACTTGGGAGCGTTAGTTCGAGACCACTAATTCAAATAAGCTTGATAAAGCGACAGTACGTTGAAGCCAGCTCACATTTTTGCTAAAATAAAAGCCTGGAACATAGGCAGAACGGAATTTGTGCCAGTTTGTGCCAGAATTCATTGCTAATCAACGTATCTGTGTTTATTTCCATGAAATTGTGGTAAGCTTGAACCATTCAGTATCTTTTAATGAAAAATTGAATGTGAATTGTTGATTTATGCCTGTATATATATGTGTAGTTCAGTGGCAAACGTGAGGTAAAGCCTATAATGCTCCAGCCTGAACAGAGGGTGTCGGAGAGAAGTAAAACGGCATGGAATGGCCAAATAGTACACTGACACCTGGATGATTGACTAGAAAGAAATAATGCTGGAAGTGCAGAGGCGTAGTAACCATTAAGAAGGGTAATACTGGAATAAAGTATTTCAAATGAAGCTGACTGTTGGCCTAACGCTCTGAACGCAATGTTTGTGCTGTATTGTGATCAGTGTAAAAGAGAATAAAAATTAGTTATGAAGTAGAAGGTACATCCTTCTTGATTTCAGGGACAGTGGTCTTGATGGTAGTGAGCAGCACCTGGTCATAGCTGTGCTGAATCCAGAGTCGGACAGCATACTCCTTGGTCTTTTTAGCTATCAGTGAGGTGTCTCCTGAGCCCAGAGGAGAATTCGAGCAGAGGAGTCCTTTCCTGCCGCCATCACTAAAGATAAGCAGAGTTGGCCAGCTGAGCTCAACATTATGTCCCCTCATCTTGAACTGACTTTTAAAAATTAACATTAAGAGGGGAATTTACTTGTCTTAAAATCAGGAACTGTGAACATCTACAATAATGGTCCCTAAAGACAAACTATTGAAGTCATGATGACAAATACCAACAGAGCTTGAACAAAACAAAACCAGTATTACCTCATTTTACCACTACACAAATGACACACATAGAACATTGGTAATAATATATGTCACTACAATATTCATATTAAATACATTCTGTACATAACTTGTAATTTAAATTGATTGTGATTCCTGGTTCCCTTGTAGTTGAATCAGGACACATATTCATTCATGCCAGTAATGAATACATATTGTTATTTGAAACGTTACTAGTGACTTCTTTAAGATATTCTCATAGAGTGTTATATGTATGTGAGTGTCACAGTGTTGTTAAGAGTAGTGGATTAAATTAAATTGTTTATCTGTCTGTTGTTGTGACTTACACTTCACCATACACATACCCTAGACACATAACGTAGCATCACACTATTCCAGAATAATTCTGACTGAGATATATAGATATGTGGTAGCAAGTAAGGTTATATATATAATATACTACTCTTATTAGATATATATATACCTTCACAGCTGATCTCAGTCAGTACACTAAGTCCCTTATAAATATTTATAACATCCCACTTCACCACATATATTGGGGTCTCGCTCTTGGGATTTTGAATCTTTAACTATTAAAAATATTGGGGGTAATTCACTTCAGGGAATATAAGAATTAAAAGGTATCCTTGGGTGGAATTAAATAAGGTTGAGCTCACGGTGCCTGTTTTGTCCATTAGAGATTGAATTGTTGGTTAGACATTGTATTAAGTTACCTGATAGACAATGGCGGACCTGGCCAAATTTCGATCTGCTGCGGTTCAGACTGCAAAAGAGTTAGGATTAGATGGGCAAGTTATGGTTGCCTATGTCACAACGGAATGTGACAAATTTATTGAACGCGAAGAAAGAAGATTAGAAAAAGAAGCCGAAAGAAAGTTAGAGGCTGAGACTAAGAGGTTGCAAGCTGAGGCTGAGACTAAGAGGTTGCAGATTGAGGCTGAGGCTAAGAAATTGGAGGCAGAAAGAGAAGACAAAAGATTAGCTGCAGAAAGAGAAGCCGAGGAAAGAAGACAGGCTGCAGAAAGGGAAGAGAAGAGATTAGCTGCAGAAAGGGAAGCAGAAAAGGAGGAGAAGAGATTACAAAGGGAACATGAGTTACGACTAAGGGAGTTTGAGTTTCAAGGCCATGCTCCTGAAAATGGTGCCAGCCCCTTTGCCTCTGATGCTACGGTTACTCAAGGAGCCTCAATCTCAGCTATGAACTTTCATTTAGATCATTTTGTTGAGAAAGATGATGATATTGAGAGCTATATAAATAGGTACGAACTATTAGCTACCACGTATGGGTTGGAGAGAGAAAGGTGGAGCTTAAAGTTATCTCAGGGACTTCGTGGGGGCAGCTTATGAAGTTTTTGCAAAAATGAGCAGAGGTGATCAGGAAAATTATGACATGCTAAAGCAGGCTCTTTTGTTAAGGTATGAAAAGAATGCAGAGTTTTACAGGAAAAAATTTAGGAATGCTAAACTACTGTCAGGTGAAACCTATCACCAGTTCTCTGCACGAATAGAGACATACTTGGAGAAAAGGACTTCTCTGGGGAAAACCCAAGATCTTAAGGAAATGGTCCTTATAGAGCAACTAAGAGAGTCCATGGCTCCAGACCTGAGAAAGTTTCTCATGGAACAAGGTGCAGAGAGGCTGGATGAGTTGCTAAATGTTGCTGAAAGGTATCAAGCAGCTCAAGCAGAGGTAACAGGTAATAAAAAGAAACAGGTGGACAACTTTAGGGCACCACAGAACTTTAATAAATTTGATCCTAAGGATCAAAATAAAGGTAAGCACCAATTTGATAGGCCACGGTATGTCAATAAAAATAAATTCCCACAATTCGATGAAAGGAAATATGATGAAAGAAAATCTTTCAACCAAGGAAAAAGGTGGTGTAAGAATTGTCAGATGGACAATCATGACACTGACCGTTGCAGAAGGAAACCTGTGTATATGGCAACCCTTCAGGTCAGGTCGTCCTCAAGACAGGAGGAGGATATTATGTTAGATACCACTCCAGAAGAGATGAGGAAGGCACAGGCTGGGGATAAAACACTCAAGCCTTGTTTCAGAAAATTGTCAACTTGTCATACAACTCCAGGCAAGGGAGATTTTTACATGAAAAACAAGTTGATGTATAGGAAGGCCGGAACTAGATCCCATGGTCACGGACAGCTGGTTCTTCCAAAAAGATATAGGGCAGACTTAATAAGGAGCCTACATGTGAAACCAGATGGGGACCATGAGAAGATAGGTACCATCATTCAAAAGGTGGCTCACAATTATTATTGGCCCAAAGCAAGATGGGACATTGAGAATTTTGTAGAAAGGTGTAGCATAGCACATGAGGGAACACCCACAAGTGGGAACATTGATCAGGACCTGGACACGCCCCGAGGCAAAATTAGGCCTGATAATAAAAAAGAGAAATAGATTTGATAAAGTGGACCAAATGGAATGGGAAGCCCCTTTTCACGGACAAGCTTCACTTAACTGTTTTACAATGGCCACTATGCGGAGAGTGCAAAAGGATGTCTTACCCCAGGATAAGCCGACAATCCCTCAATCGGACTTAAACAAACTGGAGGAAGAAGATGTAGAGAGGAAATCTCTCATCAAGAATTTTAAGTGGGGAGAAAGCCCCAAAAGAAAAAATTGGTAGCGGTCGTTTTGTGAATGATAATTCTGGGAGGAAAAATCATCACTATAAAGCTTCGAGTGGAAGAGACCATACCGGTGCATGGACAAATAGGTCCACACAATAAAAGGTCCACTTGAAGCTATGTTAAGAACGTGGACTGATGAAAAGGCAGAGGAAAACATTACATCTTCATACCAGTATGTGAATGAGCTGACCACTCGGTTAAAAACTGGCTGGAAACTTGCCAATGAAAATTTGAAACAAGCCAGGAAGAAACATGCTGCCTATTATAACAGGAAGGCGAAAGACAGAAATTTGGCTGTGGGAGAGAAGGTACTGCTTCTTTTGCCCGGGAGTCAGAATAAGTTACAAATTGGATGGCAGGGTCCATATACAGTTCTAGAGAAGGTGTCTAGAACAAATTATAAGATAGATAAGAAGGGGGAAAGAAAAAATCTATCATGTGAATCTCCTGAAGAAATATTTGGAAAGAGAACATCAGGAAGAGACACACTTGTTGACCTTGTCCATCGCCATGGAGATGAAAAAGGAACCACTTTCATCATTTGAATATCCATTACACCCCTGTGAGACAGCAGCACAGGTGAAAATCAGTACACATTTAACGAAAACTCAGAAAGAGAGAGTGCAACAGGTTCTAAATAATCATGCAGAGGTGTTAACAGACCGACCAGGGCATACAAACCTATTGGAATATGATATGAAATTAATAGACTCCACACCTGTCTGTATGAAACCATATTCGATTCCGTTTGCTAAGGAAAAAGCTTTGAAGGAAGAGATAGACTATCTGTTGAAGGAAGGAATTATTTCGCACAGTGAGTCTTCGTATAGTTCCGGTGTTGTACTTTTAAGGAAGCCCTCTGGAGAACATAGACTCTGTATAGATTACAGGAGACTGAATGCTATTACAGAAGGACAGGTGGATCCATTGCCGGATACAAATCAGCTGTTTGCCAGACTAAATAAAGCTAAATATTTCTCAAAAGTGGATCTGAGTAAAGGATACTATCAGATTCCAGTAAAGCCTGAGGTTAGACCATACCTAGCTTTTAGTACCTCAGAAGGACACTATGAGTTTAATAGATTGCCATTTGGATTGAAGAATGCGCCTAGTGTCTTCTCTAGAATGATGAGAAAATTATTGGATCCTCTGAATAATCCCTGTATAACAAATTTTATGGATGATATCCTTATAGCAACAGAAACATTTGAGGAACACATTGACTCTCTGAACATGCTGTTTGATCGACTTAGGGAGGCAAATTTAACAGCCCGACCAACCAAATGTTGCGTTGGATGTAAAGAATTGGAATTTTTTTTGGACACACAGTTTATCAGGGAAACATGACCCCTGACCCAAAGAATTTAGAGAAACTACAGAAAGCCCCGAGACCACAAACCAAGAAGGACGTGAGATCCTTTGTCTCATTATGTGGTTTCTACCAGAAGTATATCAAAAACTTTAATTCCATATGTGCACCTTTAACGGAATTGACACGTAAAGGACTTCCAGATCGCATTACATGGACACCACAATGTGAAATGACTTACCAAGAATTGAAGGAAAAGCTCACAAGTAAACCCATTTTGAAATTACCTGACTTAAGTCAAGAAATCATAGTAAGGACGGATGCAAGTAATATTGGGCTAGGTGCAACTTTACTACAGAAATCAGATGCATTGGATGGGGAATTAAGCCCAGTGGCATATGCTAGCAGAAAGTTGAATAAAGCTGAAATCAACTACTCAACTAGCGAAAAAGAATGTCTTGCAGTAATATGGGCAATAAAGAAATTCAATATTTATCTATATGGGAAGGCATTTAAGTTGCAAACTGACCACAAACCTTTATCGTTTTTAGCACAGGCTAAGCATGAGAACTCTAGGTTACTCCGATGGTCTTTGCTTCTGGCTCCATATAATTTTAGCATTGAATATATATCTGGAAAAACAAATCTGGGAGTGGATTTTTTAAGCCGCCATCCGTGTGATGAGAATCACCGTAAACCCCAGAAATAATAATAAATTTCTCTATGTGTATATAGAATAAAGGACTGACATATAATGTCTGTTTTAAGAGGGGAAGAATATATGTGGTGAAGTGGGATGTTATAAATATTTATAAGGGACTTAGTGTACTGACTGAGATCAGCTGTGAAGGTATATATATATCTAATAAGAGTAGTATATTATATATATAACCTTACTTGCTACCACATATCTATATATCTCAGTCAGAATTATTCTGGAATAGTGTGATGCTACGTTATGTGTCTAGGGTATGTGTATGGTGAAGTGTAAGTCACAACAACAGACAGATAAACAATTTAATTTAATCCACTACTCTTAACAACACTGTGACACTCACATACATATAACACTCTATGAGAATATCTTAAAGAAGTCACTAGTAACGTTTCAAATAACCATATGTATTCATTACTGGCATGAATGAATATGTGTCCTGATTCAACTACAAGGGAACCAGGAATCACAATCAATTTAAATTACAAGTTATGTACAGAATGTATTTAATATGAATATTGTAGTGACATATATTATTACCAATGTTCTATGTGTGTCATTTGTGTAGTGGTAAAATGAGGTAATACTGGTTTTGTTTTGTTCAAGCTCTGTTGGTATTTGTCATCATGACTTCAATAGTTTGTCTTTAGGGACCATTATTGTAGATGTTCACAGTTCCTGATTTTAAGACAAGTAAATTCCCCTCTTAATGTTAATTTTAAAAAGTCAGTTCAAGATGAGGGGACATAATGTTGAGCTCAGCTGGCCAACTCTGCTTATCTTTAGTGATGGCGGCAGGAAAGGACTCCTCTGCTCGAATTCTCCTCTGGGCTCAGGAGACACCTCACTGATAGCTAAAAAGACCAAGGAGTATGCTGTCCGACTCTGGATTCAGCACAGCTATGACCAGGTGCTGCTCACTACCATCAAGACCACTGTCCCTGAAATCAAGAAGGATGTACCTTCTACTTCATAACTAATTTATATTCTCTTTTACACTGATCACAATACAGCACAAACATTGCGTTCAGAGCGTTAGGCCAACAGTCAGCTTCATTTGAAATACTTTATTCCAGTATTACCCTTCTTAATGGTTACTACGCCTCTGCACTTCCAGCATTATTTCTTTCTAGTCAATCATCCAGGTGTCAGTGTACTATTTGGCCATTCCATGCCGTTTTACTTCTCTCCGACACCCTCTGTTCAGGCTGGAGCATTATAGGCTTTACCTCACGTTTGCCACTGAACTACACATATATATACAGGCATAAATCAACAATTCACATTCAATTTTTCATTAAAAGATACTGAATGGTTCAAGCTTACCACAATTTCATGGAAATAAACACAGATACGTTGATTAGCAATGAATTCTGGCACAAACTGGCACAAATTCCGTTCTGCCTATGTTCCAGGCTTTTATTTTAGCAAAAATGTGAGCTGGCTTCAACGTACTGTCGCTTTATCAAGCTTATTTGAATTAGTGGTCTCGAACTAACGCTCCCAAGTGTGTATATCAGCGAGACTGGCCAATGAGCCACGTTTCGACAAGTGTTTGAAAAAATGTTATCTTTTCCCGTCTCCCCTAACAACCAAGATAGTATTTATAGCCCGACCAATCGTGGTTAGGCTTTCATTTGTTGCGCTCCAATCAATTTGGAGTTTACATGGTAGGCTATTTATGTAACGTAAGGTTTTTTCAAACACGTTATAAAAAAAATTTTATGAGCAGAAATGATTTTATGCTGTCCGGCACCCCCAATATTTTATTTTGGGTATAATTTATTAATTCCTGGACTATTTGCGTAACGTTTTACATATTATTTGTCAGCAAACCCTAAGGAACCCAAAAATACTAATTTAAAGGAGCTACGTGGCTGCGTTCAAAATATGCAATTTCTTCTATCTCCTGTTTAGAAGATGTGCTGTCTGGGTACTGTTATGTGTTCAAACGTAAACCCATATAATGTTGTCTTTTCTAATAAGAGTCTGTTATGATTTATAAACCTAACTCTGGGAAAGGGTAGTGTATTTTATCACTGTCCGTCTGAAAAAAAATTAGTGCATGTAGACTTACACGCGTGATGGTAGTAATTGTGTATCGCGCGAAGCGGGTTTAGTGTTCGGCTTTCTGCCTCTCCCTTCTCTTTTTATCCCTTTAGTCCATCTGTTCGTTCGTTTTGGTAACGCAGTATAATTAATGTTAGGGTTAATTTAGGTCATTACGCAGTACGTCTCAATGCTTTTCCAAGAAATACAGCACACGTTTCATTGAAGAAGGCGGGTAATAATACAGTAAGCTTTACTATCAACGTGAAAGCGTTACAATTTGCAGACGAAGCAGAAAACAAGGGGGATTTCGAGTACATTCTTTGGGACAGCACTGTCATTTTACCATTGCTCTTCTCTTTATTAATTTTATTTGTTAGGCTTCATATTTACCTAATAATTTATATATGTGGATTAGAATATTTCATGACAGGATCGAACCCTGGAGCACCGAGCTAGGAAGCCAGTACACTAACCACTGTACTACCACGGCTCAGTAATGCATGTACGATGTGTAAAACGTTGGACGTTCTAGGCTTGTTTGTTTTCTAGTGTATGAGCCATTCACGTGTTTGTTTTCTGGTGTATGAGCCATTCACGTGTTTGTTTTCTGGTGTATGAGCCATTCACGTGTTTGTTTTCTGGTGTATGAGCCATTCACGTGTTTGTTTTCTGGTGTATGAGCCATTCACGTGTTTGTTTTCTGGTGTATGAGCCATTCACGTGTTTGTTTTCTGGTGTATGAGCCATTCACGTGCTTGTTTTAAGAAAAAACGTGTTGAAAGTTTTTGGGTTAGTAGTTGAAAAGAAGGAAGTGTCACATTAAAATGAAATGTTGTATGAGGATTCCAACTGCTAGCCGTATGATATTGTGTATATTAAACTACGTAATGTCCATTCATAACCTTGGGTCAATTTTTGGCCAAAAGTGGAGATGTAATTGTTGTTTAACTAGGGCTGCTGAGCTTCTCGCTCTTTTGCAGCCAATACCAGTTTAATGAGTCCTTGGTATTATCTAGACCAGCGGTTCTCAACCTGTGGTAGGCGTACCCCTGGGGGTACGCGACAGGACGTTCAGGGGTACGCGAAAAAAAATTAAGTAATGTCGGAAAAAAGATACATATGTCAACAGTGTAAAAGACAAGTAAAAGTTGGGAAATTAATTCAACGATATACTATACAACATGAACTGTGTGAGACAATCTCCGCCGTTTTTCTTGCGCGCCACTGGCGTGCTGTCTGCTTGGACTGACGTGTGTGAAAATCTATGGCATTTTGTATGACCACATATCAATATTTTTACACAATAGTCTTCATTATGATGACTATGGGATTATAGTTGTGCCGTTGAATATTTCATCAAAAATATGACTTGTTTGATCTTCCACACTATCTATGAACGTCTAATGTCCTGGAAGTAATAGTGTCGATTCTTGACCCAAATTTTACAAACGTAAGGTAGTGAGACAGTGTTTCTATATACAGTAGTTTTTGTCATTGTTTTAACTTAACTTAAAGTGATTAATTGTTCAATTCGTGTATTATCAGATATGGATCAGTGGTTGAAAACCGGCACAGTAAAAAAGCTGAAACATAATGTGGAATGTGATCAATCGCCAACTACTTCTCAGGACACGCCTAAGACTTTGGTGCAGGATAGTGAAAAGACGATCTTCAGTTTTACATGGAGCTAAAAAGAGAAAATACAGTGATGAATACATGAATTATGGATTTTCGTTTATAGGAGATGAGGACTATGGTAGACCCCTCTGTGTAGTGTGTCGGGAAGTATTATCCAATGGTAGCATGAAACCTTCGTTACTCTTGCGGCATTTACAAACAAAACACCCCAGTTATGAAAACAAGGAACGCAATTTTTTTCAGCGCTTATCGGAACAACAGCATGTGACATCGTACTTGTCGTCAGCTAACAAAGATAACGTATTAGTTATTGTTTTGCTAAATGTGGCAAAAATCATACTATAGCTGAGAATTTAATTTCTCCTTGTATAAAAGATGCCGTTCTGTGCTCGCTCGGAAAAGAACATGTTCTCAAAATGAACGCTATCCCTCTTTCGAACAATATAATTTCTCGAAGAATGCAGGATATGTCTGACGATGTTGAAGCGACAATAATAAGTAGAATGAAAAATAGTAAATTCTTTGCTTTTCAAGTTGGCGAAAGCACCGATATTGCTAATTTCGCTGTTTTGCTTGTTGTGAAGTATTTGAAAAGCAATGAAGTTGAAGAAAACCTTTTGCTTTGTCATCCTCTGTCAGGGCTTACAAGAGGTGAGGATATATTTCATGCTATTGATTCTTATTTTAAAGAAAAAGACATTAATTGGTCTAATTGTTGTGGACTATGCACTGACGGAGCCAAGTCTATGTCAGGTTGCTACTCCGGTCTTCGCGCTCGTGTCACGAAGGTAGCCCCCAATATAACCTGGAGCCACTGCTGCACCCACAGGCAAAACCTTGCATCTAACCGCCTCCCTGGTGATTTAAAAAGTCGTTCTTGATGAAGCGGTGAAAGTGGTTAATTTTACAAAGTCAAAGTCCACAAACTCGTGGCTTTTCAAAGCACTGTGTGAAGAGATGAATAGTCTTCATTCTACCCTGCTCCTTCATACACAAGTAAGGTGGCTCTCTCGTGGTAAAGTCCTTACCCTGCTGTTCGAACTTAGACATGAAGTCCAACTTTTTTTTGAAGACCATCCTTTCCAACTTACTTCAAAGTTACACGATTGTGATTGGCTTCAGAGTCTTGCATACTTATCGGATATTTTCCTACAAATAAACAAACTAAATTTGACACTTTAGAATAGCTCGGTAACGATCTTCAATGTTTCAGTCAAAATTAAATCTATGACTAATAAGTTTTATTGATAAATTTAAATTATGCACAAGATGCAGTTACTAACAATTATTCATGTGTAAATAATATAATTCCCATCTTTCTGATGTATAAACTGAAATTTCCTCTTTTTTACAACAATATGACCTGTTGTAATGTGTGAAATTAACAATCTTCTGAGTGTTTATTGATTAAAAACTGATTGTACTTTGTAAGAGTACTTCTGTTTGGGACATTTTGAAACTTTAATGTTGGATATTCTCATGAGGAACAATTGTAGAAGAATTTTAATGAATAGGCCTACTTTTCCTCTAATTTTGCACCGGCTTCTTCTTTTGTCCTCCATTTTACCTTGAATAACTAATAATTTTTCAATGAAAGCTTTTATACTTGTAGCACAAGAGTAAAGTACATCCAGTTACCTTCAGTTTCATATACAACAACTAAGTTATTTATGCATAAGAACATTTTTAAAAATTATTTCCAAATAAAAACACACCGGGTTGACAATTTCATCTTTTTTACAACAATATGACCTGTTGTTATAATTTGTGAAATTAACAATCTTCTGAGTGTTTATTGATTAAAAACTGATTGTACTTTGTAAGAGTACTTCTGTTTGTGACATTTTGAAACTTTAATGTTGGATATTCTTATGAGGAACAATTGTAGAAGAATTTTAATGAATACTTTTCCTCTAATTTTGCACCGGCTTCTTCTTTTGTCCTCCATTTTACCTTGAATAACTAATAATTTTTCAATGAAAGCTTTTATACTTGTAGCACAAGAGTAAAGTACATCCAATTACCTTCAGTTTCATATACAACAACAAAGTTATTTATGCATATGAACATTTTAAAAAAATATTTCCAAACAACAACAATAAAAACGCACTGGGGTGGCCATTTTTGCTTGGGCCAAACCCACTTTTTTGCTTGGGGCTGTAATTCTCATTTTCTTTCCCTCCTGTCTCTTGTTTGTCTGTCCCTGATGAAGGCCTTGTGGCCGCAGCATAGGTTTTTCTTATCCTTTCTCATTGTAAGACGTATTACTATTTGTGTGTGTGTGTGTTTTTTTTTTCCCATTCAACTTAGAATACTAAACAAACGCTCACGTAGACACATAAATATGAAAGAATTAGCTTTAGTGTACTAAACAAATGCTCATATAGACACATAAATATGAAAGAATTAGCTTTAGTGTACTAAACAAATGCTCATAAAGATGATGGTCAATATGAAAGAATTAGCTTTAGTGTACTAAACAAATGCTCATATAGACACATAAATATGAAAGAATTAGCTTTAGTGTACTAAACAAATGCTCATATAGACACATAAATATGAAAGAATTAGCTTTAGTGTACTAAACAAATGCTCATATAGACACATAAATATGAAAGAATTAGCTTTAGTGTACTAAATAAATGCTCATAAAGACACTGGTAAATATGAAAGAATTAGCTTTAGTGTACTAAACAAATGCTCACAATGACACTGGTAAATATGAAAGAATTAGCTTTAGTGTACTAAATAAATGCTCATAAAGACAATGGTAAATATGAAAGAATTAGCTTTAGTGTAATAAATAAATGCTCATAAAGAACTGGTAAATATGAAAGAATTAGCTTTAGTGTACTAAACAAATGTTCACAAAGACATTGGTAAATATGAAAGAATTAATTTTAGTGTACTAACCAAACGCTCACAAAGACACTGGTAAATATGAAAGAATTAGCTTTAGTGTACTAAACAAAAGCTCACAAAGACACTGGTAAATATGAAAGAATTAGCTTTAGTGTACTAAACAAATGCTCACAAAGACACTGGTAAATATGAAAGAATTAGCTTTAGTGTACTAAATAAATGCTCACAAAGACACTGGTAGATATTATAGCTTTAGTGTACTAAACAAACGCTGATAAAGACACTGGTAAATATGAAAGATATAGCTTTAGTGTACTAAACAAAAGCTCACAAAGACACTGGTAAATATGAAAGAATTAGCTTTAGTGTACTAAACAAATGCTCACAACTGGCTACTGAAATAGAAATTGTTAACAGAATTTTCAGTGCTATGCGTAACTTTGGGAATTCATCATTTCCATAAGACACCATGAATGAAAGTAAACCCAAAGCAGTTGTTGAACAAAATCAGTTTGTAATTACATTAGCATCCTGCAATCACTTATCTTTGAAAACAGGACCTTGCCATCAATTGACTTTCATTTCTGTTGGTTAATATTGTTGTTTTCATGATCTAATCTAAACCATAAGAAGAGAATTGGTAACGTGAGATAAAGATTTTCTCATTCAGACTCTAGAATAAAGGTTTGTTGACATTGTCTTTCTTGAGGAATTCTGCATTTCATGTCCTCTTATATTTGACATATATTTTTAATGAACTAAGGATGTGACTGTCAACAAATTCTACATTTCATGTCCTCTTATATTTGACATATATTTTTAATGAACTAAGGATGTGACTGTCAACAAATTCTGCATTTCATGTCCTCTTATATTTGACATATATTTTTAATGAACTAAGGATGTGACTGTCAACAAATTCTACATTTCATGTCCTGTTATAAAAAAAAAGGTAAACAATCCCGTTACACGCCCATTGAGGCATATTGGGAGTATGGTGTTAGGCCCATATTTTCTTGACCATCCGCACACTAGGGGTGATGTGGTTAGCATCACGCTGGCTGCCTTAACCTTCCCAGAAGTTGCTCTGGTACCCAATTGGGGCTGGGTTGACCCAGGAGCCGTTTGTGGCCTAAAAATTCCCATCTCATCTGGGGATCGAACCATGGACCAATGAGCAAGGAAGCCAGTGCACTAACCACTATGCTACCGCGACTCCCTTTATATAGTCCACAAATTTAATGTAAAGAGATACTTTCCATTCCAGACTTTCTTCCACTATTATTCTCAATGTAGCATTCTGATCTGTACAGGATCTGCTTTGCCTAGAAGCTGTTTGTTCTGTACCCATAGACTGTAAAGTTCTTGAGGATGAACCTGTTAAATATTTTTTCTGGAACTAATAATACAATTATTCATAGTTAATTAATGCACTTGTAAATCTGTTGTAAGTTCCCCTTCTAAGGCAGCATGACCAGAGATCCTTCATTAAATTCTGGTGGTACTTCTTGTCTCACCCAGACAGTTCCACAAAACAGACTCAACTTCTCAGCCGAGTGGACCCACAAAATCCCCCAGACTTCCAGCCAGCAATCAAGGAGCTACAGGTCAGCTGTAAAAAACCAACTAAGGAAGAAATAAATAAAGACATAAAGCTTCTAACAGAAGGAATAGGAGCTAGTCCTGATGTCATTCCAGTAAAGGCTATCAAAGCAGAAATGGACACCTCTACAGAGATGTTATACAAATTACTGGGTAAAGTTTTTGTAGTTAAAAATTGTCTACAGGATGTGGTAACTTGTCCCATGCCCAACCCTCCTTAGTAAACTCTTATGACATGCCTGGAAGATATGTGCCAGTGAGTTTGTTGTGGCACTATAAATAATGAGTTTATAATATTTTAAGTTGACCTTTACTCTCTTTTGAATAGTGGTTCCCAGGTTTGTTCAGTTAGGCAATGGCTTGTGTGTTAGCTGTTATTAATTCAATGTTGGTATGCTAGTTGTCCAGTTAGGCAATGGCTTGTGTGTTAGCTGTTATTGATTCAATGTTGGTATGTTAGTTGTCCAGTTAGGCAATGGCTTGTGTGTTAGCTGTTATTGATTCAATGTTGGTATGCTAGTTGTCCAGTTAGGCAATGGCGTGTGTGTTAGCTGTTATTGATTCAATGTTGGTATGCTAGTTGTCCAGTTAGGCAATGGCTTGTGTGTTAGCTGTTATTGATTCAATGTTGGTATGCTAGTTGTCCAGTTAGGCAATGGCTTGTGTGTTAGCTGTTATTAATTCAATGTTGGTATGCTAGTTGTCCAGTTAGGCAATGGCTTGTGTGTTAGCTGTTATTGATTCAATGTTGGTATGCTAGTTGTCTAGTTAGGCAATGGCTTGTGTGTTAGCTGTTATTGATTCAATGTTGGTATGCTAGTTGTCCAGTTAGGCAATGGCTTGTGTGTTAGCTGTTATTGATTCAATGTTGGTATGCTAGTTGTCCAGTTAGGCAATGGCTTGTGTGTTAGCTGTTATTGATTCAATGTTGGTATGCTAGTTGTCCAGTTAGGCAATGGCTTGTGTGTTAGCTGTTATTGATTCAATGTTGGTATGCTAGTTGTCCAGTTAGGCAATGGCTTGTGTGTTAGCTGTTATTAATTCAATGTTGGTATGCTAGTTGTCCAGTTAGGCAATGGCTTGTGTGTTAGCTGTTATTGATTCAATGTTGGTATGCTAGTTGTCCAGAACAATTATTCATAAACCAAATCGAATTGAGAACTGGTAATAATATTGATGAGAAGTGTAATATAGTTGAAAATCAAAACTCCAATGTTTCCAAGTCATAAATCTCGGTTTCCAAACATAAATATACAGGAAGATCAATCAAGTCAGTGATACTGTTACCGCTACGTCTGTTATGTTGTCAATGTTATTGACTACATTGGTCTGTCGGGCCTGCTAATGTAGCCGATGTACTTCTAGATGATGACCTGATAATGTGAATATATTGTGGGCTGTTACTTTGTCATGTATGATGATCTGGCTAATGGCAATGAGACTAGGTAACGATGGTGAATGGGTCAAAACAGTGTGACCAACTGGCAATGAAGATATATTGCATTTGTTGCAGAAATTAGTGACGAGACATATTTATTTTGACGAGACTTTGACATCATTATTACGGACATTTTCATCAGCATGGTTATGGCAAGATATACATGGTAAATAACAGTCACTACGGATGTTGACCGACCCCACTAGCCGCTGTCACATCAAGGTTAGCCGGAGCTCTATGGCAACGAGTTGGTAGGATGCATGGGTTCACAAAAATGACCATGTTAATAGCATTGAGCATATATTTATAACAACGATCCGAAATATCCCCTAGCATTGACTGAACACACTAACAGCTGACATAGCTGGTCAGGCTGGAGCTCTGCAGTAACAGACCAGGAGAATAAGTATCTGAGGCTAGATACTTCAACGATCTGGTTCTGGCTAATTATTGGCGATAAAAGATTCTTGGCATAACTCACTCAAGAATAACATTATCATCTCTCAGATGATCATAATTAACTTCATTGCCGTGTCTTACCTAGACTTGGGATAAGACCACGGAACAAATAACGTCTGCTCAAGATGATGAATCTCTGGATCTGCCTCAAGGACATTGATTGTACCCAAACAAATCTCTGCGTCATACCGCACCATGACTAGTTTAATTACTGGTGCACGTCTAAAAATCCCAGGCATACATATGAGAGCTTTAAACATCTATCTGACCCTCAATGAATATAAGTCTTTAACAATTCACATCTACCCCAGCGCAAAGAAAAATTGAAGATTGTTTTTATTTATATGGTGAGGTCAGTCACATCCCTAATAATACAGTCAATCAATTATTAGACCACTAAAAGAATAATATCATCAGTGAAGTTAGGTATAAACATAGTAACACAAGATAAACTTGGTAGAACAAAATTAATGTAGAATTCAAGAATATGATGAATGGAAAAAGTGACATAGATCAACTATGTATTATATATCAATCAATGATGTAAAGAACTAAAGAAATGAAATCTTCTTCTTCTTCCTCGTTTGTCCTGAAAAAGACGTTGGTTGCGTTGTGTCTGTTTACAGCAGAGCTGCGATATCTTTTCCTTTCGGCCGGCACGTCCGACTTCAGCACAGCATTTTTTGTGACCGGGTTTGCCTTTCCTCTTTGATCCGTGCTCTCTCAGCCAGACTGCATTGATGTTTCCAGGACCACCACGTGGAGGTGGAGTAGGGTCTTGGCCAAGCTATGAGTCGCTGACTGCATTCTCTATTGCTGCGTCTTTGGGTCCAAAGAAATGAAATGAATAAGCATAAATGGTGAAAATTTTAAAAGGGTGACAAATCACATCAACGTTGCAAATAACTGAGTTGCGTTCCATTGTTAATGGAAGTTTGAAAAACTGAATTTAAAATCAGATTAAGTCAAAAATGTGAAAAAACAACACATCCTAAAGGTATACTTTTCAAATAAGAATCTCAGTAGTATATTATTACATTCTCAAATTATAAGTCATTCTTATAATCTAATGTGTATATTGTATTGCACCTGTAGAGACCATGGCCTATACGGTGGCCCAAAATTGAGATCTCACTAAAACCCAATGTGGGCTTTATATGGTTTTGCCGTCAAGTTCTGAGAGTGTAAAGTAGATAAAAGTGAGCATAGACCAGTGAAGTGATCATTCCAAGAGTCACTAAAAAGACATATGTCGTCAATGTATGTGATGAAATCTGAATGATGTGATAGGATCTTGCGCATCATCTGGACGAAAGTGGCTGGTGCATTGACAAGCCCAAATAGCATGAAGTTCCATTGGAACAGCCCCCGAGGAGTAGAAAAGGCAGTGAGAGGCTTGGCATGTTTGGTTAGAGGTACCTGCCAATACTCCTTGGATAAGTCAAACTTAGAGAAGAATATAGCGTTTGATAATTTAATAACTAAATCTTCTAAAATTGGCATATGTTCAGCATCAAAGCGGGTCACTTATTTTAGTTTTCGATAATCTACGCAGAGATGAATGTTCTTGTCTTTTTTTCTAATAATAACAATGGATGAAGCATATGCAGAATAGGATGGTTCAATAATGTTTAATCGCAGCATGTCATCTAATTCCTGTTCCACTTGGGATTGGAAATGCAGTGGTATTGGATAATGGTGGATCCTGATAGGTTTTTCATCGGTCAGCACAATATCATGTGCAATGACAGATGTATGACCAGGAATGTCAGTAAGGACATCCTGAAATGATTGTAGGAAAGAAGTAACCTGCTGATGTTTCTCAGCAGATAGCTCAGGAGAAATCATGACATTTTGCCATGTTTCTGTAGAATGTAACGGAACTACTGGAAGTGGTTAGAGTCACATCAGCAAAAGTAGATTCCTCCTCTTGAATGACTGACAAAGATGAATAACAATGTAGAGGATAGGGTGGATTGTCAGTAGCCTGAAAGACAAACTGAAGATAGTCTGGACGGGTAGTGAAATTCCTTCAACATATTGATGTGGAATGTTTTGTGTTTCCCGTTTATGTTGACAATATAATTGACATCAGAAATTCGAGATAAAATTTTGAAAGGACCTTTCCAGGCATTTAGAAGTTGATTATCTTTCCGTGGAAGCAGCAAACAAGCTTCATCTCCAGGAAAGAGTTGTCGTAGATGCATGTATGTGCTTAACAAGAGTCTGGCCTTATCTTTGGCGAACTCTGATGTGGAGGTAGCCATCCTGCATGCATCTATAATTTTATGTCTTAATGCGATGACATATTCATATGATGACTGAGTATCATTGTTCATATCATTGTTAGTAAGTCATGTAATAATGACATGGAACCACGAGGTTGTGCCCTGAAAACTAGCTCAACTGGCGGAAATCCTGTATGTTCATTTTGTATAAGCAAAAAGTAGTGTGGGTAAAACTCTATTACAATCTTGAGGGAATTGACCAGTTACCTTACCTAGAACATTCCAGAACCTCTGATTCATGCTATACAGCACTTCTACAAGTCTTGCAGAAATTATGTGAGGACAAAAACCATAAGTAAGAAGAGTTCAGGACCACTACTGGTGTAAGACAAGGTGATATCCTGTCACCATGTCTTTTCATACTCATCATGGATGATGTCATCAAGGCATGTAAGGAGAGAACAAGAAAGTATTTAGTGGGGTACTGGAAGATGAGACAGGTCTGTATTTCAGAGCTGGCATTTGCTGATGATGTATCCCTGATTGCTAAATCAGAAGCACATCTCCAATCCAACCTGCAAGTCTGGAAGGAAGAGCTGGAGAAGAGAGGCATAGTGATAAACAGCTCTAAAACAAAATCCATGGTGATATTAGATTAAGCTGGGAGAACAGGTCCTGGAGCAGGTCGACCTCTTTAAATACCTCAGAGCTATTATAGACCGAAAGGGAGGAATCAAGGAAGAGTTGGCCACTCAAAAAGCAGTAGCTGGGAGACTTTTTCAGGCCATAAATCAAGGATTCCTCAGCAAAAGAGAGGTTGGTAAGAAAACGAAGATGGCTGTATACCACTCTACCTGTGTCCCAGTCTTGACATATGGATGCGAGTCGTGGGCAATGACTACAACCCACAAAAGCCAGATCCAAACCTCAGAAATGAAGTATCTGAGGAAAGTGGTTAAAGTAACAAGAAGAAACATGGTCCACAACCAGATGATACAGTGCCAAGTAGAACAGTGCCAACTAAGATGTTTTGGCCATGTCTGCAGAATGGGAGAAGATTGGCTACCATGACAAGCATGGAAAACAAGGAGCCAGGGATCCAGAACCCAGGATGACCCAGAGTCCAATGGGAGGAAAACATTAGACAATCTTTGAAGGACCGAGGACTGGAATGGAACCAGGCCAGGAGAAAGATAGCCAATAGGATAGTTTGGCGCTCTCTCTTCCAAACCTCTACACCTCACAGTAGAAAGGGAAGGACTAAGTAAGTAAGTACCTTACCTAGCAGCTGCTTTACTTTATGATTTCGCCTCTCAACCATTCCATTACTCATTGAGTGGTATACACTACTGAGCGCTCTTTCAATGTGGAGCATGGCCATCACCTTAGTCATAGTCTCAGAAACAAACTGTATACCCCTGTCTGAAAGTATCTATTTAGTGAAACCTAGGTGAGGAAAAATTAGCCATAGAGCATCTGCTACATCGGCAGTAGATATGCTTTTAAGAGGGATAACCGCTGGCCATCAAGTACACATATCTATACAAGTGAGGATGTATCTATGTCCTGTAGCAGACATGATTGGTAAAGGACCGATTATGTTGATCGCCATTTTTTCAAATGGTCATATAGGTATGTCAGTGGTTTGGATCAGAGCTGTATAGCAAGGACCCTTTGCCTTTACCTCCTGTCATGTCGAGCAGGAGCAACAATATACAGTCACATCCTTCATAATGCCTTTCCAAAAGAATGACGATTGTACCCTAGACTTAGTAGTGCAGTGTCCTGCACACTGTGAGTCATAGGCATGTTGTAGTATATTAACTCTGAGGTCTTTAGGTACTAAAACCTGTGAACATATGTATGAGGGAGAATCATGAAACATCCACACAAGTACCCCATTCTTAAGTACGAACCAGTGTCAAAATATTTTACCACAATCTGTCTCATTCTGTTTAACTAACAAGAAAATTTTTTAAATGAAGAGTCATTTTGTTGCAACTTAATAAAGAAAACTCTCTGGACATTAGGTTTTTAAAATCATCATCATTGTTCTCTTGATTTGTGTCAATATTCACATGTAATTGTTGTTGAGCTTGTGCTCTTGTCATTACTGTGTTCATAGTCTGAATGTACTGCTGTTCCCAGTGAGCAATCTGTTCTGGTGTACATTCTTTTACCCCATGTATTTGCCCGACAATAAGGTAGGCAACTGGATTTGAGAGCATACAAACTTTTATACGCCCCATAAAGAATGGAGTGGCAATGTGTATGATGGCAGTTGGGAAAGTTTCCACTGTGCCACCGAACATGCCACCGGACATACACATTTTACAGAATCACCTGTAGCACATGATGGGTGTATCAGTGACTGTTTGACTCCAAAGGTTGTGCATCCTGAGTCTTTTAATACATTCACTGAAATGCCGTTTACCAAACCCTTGTGTAGTAGTAATGACCCAGTACAATCAAGAGCTGTCAATGCTGGAAGGGTCAGGAGAGGATGGCCGCAACTCAAGGTAGAAACTGTGTCGTGCTAAAATATGTAGTGCACTCTCAGCACTGTGCTGCAAAAATAAAGTCAAAAGAGCAAGAAGCAGTGACATTATTAATATCATTGTTACCCTGATTTAAATCAACACTAGGCTCAAGTTGAGCAGAGTTTGCATGTCTATGAGATCTACCATTATTAGGAGATCTACCTCTGTATCGTGATCGATCATAATTGTGTTCCTTATTGTAAACTTTATTTTGATTATATCTCCAGTTCTGATAGTTCCGTGATCTGTTTTCATTTTGAGCCTGATGTCTATTACCTGAATTTTTGTATCCCATTACAAGTATTACTGTAATGTTGCCAACTATTTTCAAAGTTATAAAGTTATTTTCACGGAAATGATGGGATCCCTGGAAGTGTTTCCACTCTTTTGGAGCAGAAGAATAGCTAGGTGATAGGTTCCCTTGATGTGAACCGTAATTATAGTTATATCCCCTACCAAAATTGCGATCTAATTCGTATGTTATTATTATTCCAAGGCATAGCTGATGATACTGGTAACGCTTCCCTTATGTTAGAGTTACTAACAACAATGTTGGGGTGAGCGTTGAGAAACTGACGCTCGATTTGTTCGTTCACATTTAAGTTTTGCTGGTTTGCGTTCATGCAAGAAGGAGAGAAATAACAGGTTATCCGAGGACATCACCTTGTCAGTCAGTATCAGGTCCTTACGGGCATCATACGTGTGATTTATAGCAGCAAGTTTGACCCAATGATGAAATGTAAGCTTAAAAGTGAAGTCCTTGCCACTCTCTGGTAGAATGTACTTGAAGCGGAGCCTTTATCTGTTCTTCATGCAGTTGATATTTTCTTAGCAGTATACTTCTAGCAGCATTGTAATCATTTTTACTGGGCCTCTCTAAAATACTCACAGCTGTCAATGCTTCTCCTGTAAGCAATTCCGTAAGCTTACCGCAATATTCTGACTTTTCTAATTTGTGTGATTCACACACTGTCTTGAATCTATTCAAAAAGAATACAATGTCATCGGCATTGGGTTTAAATGTCGGTAATCTTATCTTGAAAGAACCAGAGTGATTCTTGTGTGCGGCTGCCTGAGTCTCAAAGCACTGTGTTTACCAGTACTATTCATTAGCTTGATTTTTTCAAGTTCTAAAGTTAACATCCTTTGTTCGTGTAATCTTCTGTTTTCCTTTTCAGTAGCCTCTGGTTGTATTGCTTCAGCTTCCATTTGGAATTTTTGTTCTTCTGCCTGACGTTTCTGTGTTTCAGATTCCAGGGTTTTCGCATATTCTGTGGTCACGAATTTCTTCAACTCATCGGAGTCCATTCTAAGTGCTTTCCCATGCTTGATAAAATAATCTAGTGTAGACATTTTTTGTCTAGGTCTTTGAGCTCCTAACTTACTTAGTCAAACACTTCTATATTGTACTATGTGTACTAACTAATTAATTTGCGACAGGTTTTTGTCTACCGAACCTATGTTTAAATTCCTATAAATTTCAGGAATGCTAATATATATATATATATATTACAATATAATTAATTATCAATCAAAAAATCATGCATAAGAAAAAAAATTAATAGAGCATTTAAGACTGGCAAAATGTGATAAAAATACAGAGAGAAATTGACAGGAAGACAGGATACCAAGGTACGAATGAGAATGTTCGCAGGATCAATTAAAGAAATATAGCAGAATGAAAGTAAAAAGGTATTGCAAAATGCAATGAGCCTGCAAAAAGAAAAAAAAATTAGCGAGACATGTGACTGCACAATGTATATACACAAAATTTGTATAAAAATAAGAAATATCAAGGTAGAGACGGACGGTTACAAACAATACCAATCACAAAAATAAGGCACATAAAATACCACAATAACAACAATAAAACAGTATGTTATGCCTAAACACTAAGGTGTCACAGACGACCAAGCACAGTGTACCAAAATCCTTTGGCAAATATAGGCTGGAATTTCCACTGCGGGAAATCTGCAAAGTCCCTAAAGAATGCCTAGCATGGGCCCTGGTGTGAATCTGGGATGTACCCCATGTAGGTCTCCTCCCAACTTGCCCGCATGGAACATAGAACATGTAGGTTACTGTAACAGTCCTATTTCATGACCACCAGGAATGTAACGATATCTTTTCTGTGTACTGTTATTGTATGGATGTGTTGATGCGCCACTAGAATGTTGAAGGCTGTACAATCTACCCCAATTTTCCTGCACGGTGTTACTGTAGGTTTCTGTGCGTGCGTAGTCAGTACGACCTGGGCCAAACAGCGTTGTTGTGCATGATTAGCTCACCAGGTGTTGAGGCGCTAACAGGGTGTCATGTTGACATTCAAACATCATACATCTCTTGAATGTGAAGTACTCGAAGTTTGTGTGGGTTGATAAGTGATGTGGGTGTGTAGACAACACGAATGCGTTTAGGCTCTTTGACAGGTAAACAATGCACCCACTCACTCACATGCAGTAGTCAGTAATTGTTGCAACTGCTGGAACTTTTTCAACCATTTATTTACGAGACACAGTGACATCAACAGTTGCAGTCAAATGGACGAGGATCAAGGACATCATATAAACTGGAAATGACTGGCAAAAAACATCTGGCATTATAAAGCTTGAACCACTCATCTATCAGGACGTTATCGACAATGGTCTGTCCTTTAACACATAGTTCATACTGCAGCTCACGTACCACTGACTCAGCATGTCAGGTACTTTAAACAACTCTGCCGTACCAAAAGGCGAGTTCTCAATTGCATAATAATAATGCTGTAATTCATCTAGCATAATACGCCAGATACATCTTCTTCTGCTCAAAGATATCGGCAAAATGTCGGGCCTCTATAATAATGTAAATAACTGTGTATTCTTCATAGGCAGGCATAATCATCCATGCCGAAACATACCGCCAACATGCGGTTTTCATAATAATATATCTTCACTGGGCTTCTGTATGACAGTTAGACAAATAGTCTTAGTTGGCTACATCGAGCACAAATAATGGACTCTGCATCTCAAAGGACTGTGAGCTCTACTCACAGGTTGCCACAAAATGTTCTGCAACTTAGGCATAATAATTAAGTTTCTTTTACCTTTGACAGAATCCGAGAAATACACAAATAACAACTGTCGTCATTATTGACGAACAGAATAACTCTGGGGAGAATCACTGACATCACAGTCACACTGAAGACTATCTTTCCCCCAGATAATGCAGAGAAGTACCACGGACATACTAGTCTGGTCAGAACCCAGATCACTTACTCCCTTGACGGAAGTCTGTCCGTTCGCGCTAAAAAAACTTGCACATGTGTAGTTTCACAGATCTGAGTACAGCTAACCCCGACTTAAGACAGATCAACAACAATGAATAAAACAAAGGGAAGATAACCCCAACTCAACCTGTCCCAGGGAGTTCATAAACAGTTCTCTAACTTAGATCATCAAAAGTATTAAATAGATTTACGTCTTATGATACCGTCAAAAGCGACAGCCACAGATTACCGCACCCTCCGGATAAAAAAAAAAATGAACCACATTTTTTTTTTTTTAAATACATCAATGAGCAAGATACAACATGCTCATAATGCATGAATGATGCGCTGATGAAACAAACAACATAAAATAATGTCTTAAATGACAGGCTCAATCGACGCACAATAGAGCGTCTAGTGAGAACAAAAAATCACCTCACAAGATAAGAGAAAATATTTTCTCCAAGTAAAACATATCCGGAAGGTACCATCAAAGAAACCTCAGTTGCTGGCGATGCTAACAAAAATCACATACATATCAAAAAATGCAATATTATAGCAATGCAAATGAGAACATATATCGAGAAGTCATATGAACATATAAATCTATCGAAGTCTCATGCTATATAATCACTATTTTCTAATGGATGGCCATAACAAAATTTGTAAAGTCATTATACATACATATGATAATACAAGAGTACAATCTAACTAATAGAAGATGGCATCCACAGTACAAAACAATGCTGTATCCCGAAGTTCAATGTAAGCAGCATCCAAATAGTATGTAAGGGTGACATATGGCATCGTCATGATTCTCAAAAGCACTCCGTACCTGGTACTAGTTTGCACTGAGAACAATATAAATGACACAATTAGCAACATGCTATAATGTACTATAATTACTACTACATGTTTAAGTATTACGAGGGGCGTTCAGAAAGTAATGCACCACATCTTCGTTTTTCTCAGGAGCTGTTTATTCAAAAAGCATGAAATTTATACACAATATACATGGATATGTCATGTAAACATTGGTATTATTCAACATAATCCCCATCAACTTGTACGGCTTTATGCCAGCACGAAACAAGTCCATGTATTCCTAGCCCGTACCAGATTTTGTCTTGATCATGTAGCCATTTCTTCATTGCATGAATCACTCCTTCATCATCTTCAAACCTTGTCCCACGGAGTTCATCTTTAAGTGGACCAAAGAGATGAATATCAGATGGTGCCAAATCGGGACTATAAGGTGGATGGGATAGTACAGTCCAACCCAATTTGGTGATTGCTTCCCGTGTTGCCAGACTTGTGTGAGGTCACGCATTGTCGTGAAGGAGAAGCAGGTCTGCTGGATTCTTGTGCGGCCGAACTCTGTGAAAACGTTGACTGAGTTTTTTCAATGTCTTAATGTAAGCTTGCGAATTGATTGTCTCTCTTCTTGGCATAACGTCCACAAGAATCACACCTTCAATGTCCCAAAAGACAGTGATCATGACCTTTCCAGCTGAAGGAATTGTCTTGAATTTCTTTCTTCGTGGTGATTGTGGATGATGCCACTCCATTGACTGTCTTTTTGTCTCAGGTTCAAAATGATGTGCCCAGGTTTCATCACCTGTAACGATCTTAGTCAAAAAGTTCTCTCCATCAGCATTGAAACACTCCAACAATTCAGAAGAAATTGCAGGACGTCCACAGCGTGGCCGATCAAGCAGCTCCGTATCTCCACTTCCTGATTCTTTGATTCTCTCGACCCAGCGTCTGACTGTACTCCTATTGACTGCAAACTTCCATACACATCACATAGACGCTTGTGAATGTTCACAACAGTTTCCTTCTCTGCAACGAGAAATTCTATCACAATTCGCTGCTTATAACGCAAGGTGCTAACACGCTCCAATTCAACGGTTTAGGGCAGCCGCATTATTTGGCCTGTTGCAGTACAATTTGGTGCACACAATCGGCACATGCCATATTTGAAGTGTGCAAAATTTCATGTTTCTATCTTCATTATTAGCTGAGAAAAACGATGTGGTGCATTACTTTCTGAACGCCCCTCGTACATGTGGCCGCATTAATTTTTTTTGACCTTTATATTATGTCAACTCAACCTTCTCCATTACACCAAAGATGATAATAGAGAAAAAACAATTAATTGACCACTCTAAGGTGAAAACAAATGTGTTAATATATATTGTTATAGTGAAGAGACATAAGTCTAGAAGTGTATCAGGAAAAATCTAGGACACAAGACTTAAGTGGACTCATGAGGGCATCTGGACAGTAATTCTGCCATCACATTTTCCAAACCACGGATAGCTCGTACCGTGAAATGAAAAGTTTGAAGAGCAATAGCATATCGAGTAGATCTCGAGCTCTTCAAGTTCTTACACTGAATAGCAGTAAGAGCTTTTTGGTCTGTTTCCACAATGAAATGCGCACCAAGAAGGAATCTTTGTAACTTAAGGATTGACCAAACCATAGCCAACAATTCACGGTCTAAAACCGAGTAATTCCTTTCTGCCGCACTCAGTTTCCTAGAGATATACATTACAGGATGCAGAGTTCCTGAATACTCCTGCATTAGTGCCGCTCCGATCCCTGTGGATGAGGCGTCACTATGAAGAACAAAAGTCTTATCAGCAATAGGTAGCCTTAAGATAGGTGGGGATGAGAACAAATTCTTAACATGATCCAATGAAGATTGACATTCTTGGGACCAGTGCACCATGTTAGGGGACCCTTTCTTCAATAGGGTTGAGAGTGGTGCCATGATAGAGGATAGATTCTTAATGAATCTTCAGTAGAATTGTATTAATCCCAAGAGACTACGTACTTGTTTTTTTTTGTCTTAGGAACAGAGATATTTAATATCTTAGAAATGTTTTGGTCCTCTGTCTTCAATAGACCATGACCAACACGATGACCCAGGAAAGAAATTTCACTAAACCCAACATAGGCTTTAGAGGGTTTTGCAGTCAAATTATGCTCGCGTAGAGTAGACAGTAATTCATTTAAACCCAAATAGTGATCTTCCCAAGTACTACTGAAAAGATAGATGTTGTCTAAGTATGCAATGACATTTGAACGATATGAGAGAATTTGATGCATCATGTGTACAAAAGTAGCTGGGGCGTTCATAAGCCCGAAGGGCATAAAATTCCACTGAAACAAACCCCTAGGTTTTGAGAAAGCAGTGAGAGGTTTGGTGCGTTCAGTTAACGGAACTTGCCAATAGCCTTTTGACAACTCAAGTTTAGTAACGAATTGAGAGTTAGAAAGTCTAGTAAGTAGATCTTCTAATAAAGGCATAGGTTCAGCATCGAACTTCGTAACTTGGTTCAATTTGTGATAATCGACGCAAAGGCGTATGTTATTGTCTTTCTTTCAAACAATAACCATGGACGAAGAATATGCTGAAGTGGATGGTTCAATTATTTTCAATCGTATAATTTCATCCAATTCTTTCTCGACTTGTGCTTGAAAATGAATAGGAATAGGATAAGGTCTTACTCTGATTGGATTATGATCAGTAAGTATAATGTCATATTCAATGACATGTGTGTGTCCAGGAATGTTGGTAAGGACATCCTGAAACGATTGTAGCGTAGAAGATACTTGTCGCTGTTCCTCAGAAGACAAATTAGCAGAAACAGTAACATTTTTCCATGATTCCGTAGAATTAAGTGGAATCACAGGAAGAGGTAGATTAACATCTGAAAAAGTAGTTTCCTCATCCTGTATAACTGACAGGGATGAGATATGACCTTGTTGGACTGGAGAATCGTCCGTCGCCTGGAAAATAGGCTGCAAATAGTCTAGTCGTTCATGATATTCCGTAAGCATATTTATATGGAAGGTTTTATGCCTTCCATCAATATCGACAACATAGTCGACATCGGAAATTTTCGAGACTATTGTATATGGGCCTTTCCATGCAATAAGAAGTCTGTTCTCCCTAGAAGGAAGTAAAACAAACGCTTTGTCTCCAGGACAAAGTTGACGTAGGCGTCTCTTCTTATTAGCAAATCACCTTGCCTTTTCTTTAGCAAATTCGGATGAGGAAGTTGCTAGCTTGCATGCTTCAATAATCTTTTGCCTGAGAGCAATGACATACTCATATGAAGATTGTGTGTCATTGTCGATATTGTCAGCAGTTATAAGATCATGAAGTAAAGACATAGGACCGCGTGGTCACGCGCCAAAGACAAGTTCAAAAGGAGAAAATCCTGTATGTTCGTTGGGGACCTCTCTATAGGCAAAGAGAGCTGCGGGTAGAACCCTGTCCCAATCCTGAGGATGATCCTCAGTTATCTTCCCAAGTAAGTTCTTGAGTGTTCTATTAAGACGTTCAACTAACCCATTAGATATTGGGTGATAAATACTACTCAAAGACTTTTTAATGTGCAGAGTAGACATTACCTGCGACATTGTGTCTGATATCAATTGTGTGCCATGGTCTGACAATATTTCTCAGGGAAAACCCAAACGAGAGAATATAAGCCAAAGAGCATCTGCGATATCAGCAGTGGAGATGCTCTTAAGAGGTATAGCCTCTGGCCAACGCGTGCACATGTCAACGCACGTAAATATAAATATATTTCCTCTGGCCAATTTAATCTTAAAAGGGCCAATGATATCTATGGCCATTTTCTGAAACAGCCGAATAGGAATGTCTGCAGCCTGAATAGATGCAGCATGACGTGGACCTCTAGATTTGACCTCTTGACATATTTTGCAAGACCGGCAATAAATTCGTATGTCTTTATTGACAAATGGCCAAAAGAAAGACGCCAGAACTCTCGACTTAGTTCGGGAAAAACCCATGTGTCCAGCACACTGAGAATCGTGTGCATGTTGAAGAATTAGGGCTCTCATACTCTTGGGCACGATAATTTGAGAATGCATAGACGTGTCTGAGTTTTGTACCATACACACTAGTATACCATTCTTCATAGTGATATATGATTTGCGATTTGTATTCTGATTCGGATCACCGTTTTTAGCGAGAAGAAAGAATTTCTTTAAAGACGGGTCTTCTTCTTGTAGTTTCACAAACGAGTCATGCGAAATCACCAAGTGATCCTCTTGGCTATGTACTTCATTAACTTCAGTAGATGAAGTTTGAGGAATAAGAGCTTGTTCTCTTGTTACCACTGCATTGGCTGTTTGGATATTCCGTTCTTCCCAGGCAGCAATTTGCTGTGGGGTGCATTCCTTAACCCCGTGAATACGACCGATGATAAGATCCACAATAGGATTAGGTAGAAGACACGCATGGACATCTCCCGTAAAGAAGGGACTAGCAATGTGAATAATAGCAGTCGAGTAATTTTCTACTGTGCCACCAAATGTCACACATTTAACCACCTTTCCCGTGGCACAGCGAGGATCTATGAGAGATTGCTTAACCCCAATAGTAGTGCACCCAGAATAAAAAAAATACTGAGACTGGATTACTATCCACTAGACCTTTATGCAAGATAAGCTATCCTCTCTCATCATGCGCAACTGCAGCAGGAAGAGCGGGAAGAGGGTGACCACAACTTAAATTAGTTACCGTGGTCGGTTCGAATAATGTTGTGCTTTGGGGGCATTGAAATGCTCTCCCAAAATCGAAAGCAGAACAAGTGATAGCATTAGAATTTTTATTATTGTTCACTTGATTACAGGCACCATGAGGCTCTTGTTGTACAGAGTTTCCCTGGTGATGTGATCTCTTTTTGTTGTGATGAGATCTACCGCGATTATTATTTCCTCTGAAATTGTCATTATTAGATCTATTGTAACCATTGTTCTGGTTTGAATCACCATTATTATAGTCACTATTATCATATTCCCGTTGGCGAGAATAATTATATTGTGTTCGTGGAGAATAGCTAGGTTAATTCCTATAGTGGCTACCCTTGCAAAAGTGTTTATAATTGTTGAACCCATAATTACGAGGACTATCAGCTCGTCTCCAGTTCTTTGAAGAAAAACCTTTGTGTGATGGATTGCTTTGATATTGAGTGTAATTCTGATTACTCTTCCTATTAAAGTTTTGTTGAGCACCTTGAAATTTACAATTGAACTTAGGGCCATATTGTGCTGCTGAAGCAACTGGCAACTCTTCCTTCACCTTAGAATTGCTAACAGTAGCATGGGGATGCGCAGTGACGTACTGGCAACAATATTCTTCCATGTATTTTATGTTCTTAGGTTTACGCTCATGAAGAAAAGCAAGGAAAGACTCATTGACAGATGACATAACTTTATCTCGAAGTAATAAATCCATAAGGGCTTCATATGTTTTGTCTGTTTTAGACAGCTCAATCCAACGTGTAAATGTAAGACGTATCTTTGTAATAAAGTCAGAGAACTCTACTCCAGTTTCTGGTAGCATTGTCCTAAAATGAAGACGATAATCTTCTTCTTTTAGTTGATATCTTTTAAATAATGTTGCCCTGACAACATCATAGTTAGTTCTGTCAGGTTCCTCTACTGCCATTACAGTACTTAATGGTTCACCTAAAAGTAACTCCATCAATTGTCCAACATATTGTTCCTTATCTACCTTATGCGTTACGCATGTTAATTGAAATCTATCAAGGTAGAATGTTATGTCGTCCTTTAGAGGGTTGAAAGGAGGTAATTTGACTTTATAAGAACTCTCCTTTATCTTACCCAAAGTTGCTTGAGGAGCACTCATATTCATCAACTTTAATTTCTCTAACTCCAAAGATAAGAGTTTTTCTTCATGTTCCACCCATATTTGTTTTTCTTTCTTCAGCAGCAGCTTGAAGTTTCCTCTCTTCAGCAGCAGCTTGAAGTTTCCTCTCTTCAGCAGCAGCTTGAAGTTTCCTCTCTTCAGCAGCAGCTTGAAGTTTTCTCTCTTCAGCATCTCTTTCTAATCTTTTATTCTCAGCTTCAGCAGCAGCTTGAAGTTTTCTCTCTTCCATCTGGAATTTATTTTCATCTGCCAGCATTTGCAATCTTAAATTCTCAGCTTCTGCTTTCTTTTGTTCAGCTTCTATTTTCTGTTTTTCATTTTCCATTTTTTGTCTCTTTTTTTCCGACTTCAGTGCCTTGGCATATTGAACAGTTGCAAATTCTTCCAATTTCTCACCAGTCTTGCCAAGGGATTTCCCTTGCTCAATAAAGTACTCTAATGTAGACATTCTGTCTAATAATGTGAGATCAGACTTGAAAAAATTAAATAAATTACCTTATCCCAACCTCAATGGGAGACAAGTCTGTAATACTAGACTTGTATACTCACTTCACTTTATTCTATCCCAATCTCCGTGGGAGACAAGTCTTTTAATCAAAAACTTGTATAATCACCTTGTTTCTCTATAATAATATCATCATAAATAACCTCTATCTGAAAAGTGCATCATATTAATAATAATAGTCCATGACCAAGTATATATATATATATATATATATATATAGACTGTGTATGATAAACATGTATACGATAACAATACAAAGACAAGAATATAGAACAACCGAAAACGTTTGCAGAAGTCAAATAAATACTACAGCGAAACTAAGGAAAATATTACAAAACATGTGATGATAACTGCAAATAATCAACAAAAACAAATGACGCCACAATGTATAAACATAAGTGTGTATAAAACTTAATGAAAGGAAGAGGAGGCGGACAAATACCAACAAAACAACTGAAAACTAAAGAACAGAAAAAATATTCCAAAAGCAACGAAAGGTACACTTCGTCACAACTAAACGAAAATAGTAACAAATGTTGCTAGCAAATTCCACAAAGTGAAATTTGCACAGTCCCTACAGAACACTCACAATAGACCCTCGGTTAAGTGGGATATCTATAGGAGTCGCCGACCCAACCAGACCCGCAGAAACACACCCCAAAGAACATGTAACATAAAGTAGCATTAATAAAGTGTGTTGTAAGAAGGCTCAGTTATACACAATATAACGGTACAAAGTTTCCGAAAAAACAAACCGCCACTTATCTTAAGTACAATCCTGGCCTTAGTCAACAATGGTATATGACAGTATACAGCAATGCGAGGAAGCTCCACCATTGAAAATTACAGTGACAAGACTTGTCAACAACAGCTGAACTTGTATGCAAACACGAGTCGTGATCGTATACAATGAAGGACATCGACGAGTTTCAAACTGTTGAAGGTGTGTTGCTGTTATGTGCTGAACCGTATAAATCATCTTGTCCAGTTTCCATTGTGTAGTTCCACCATGAATGTGTTATCATCAGATAATGTCCTCAATCAGTCTAATGCGCAGCTTAGACCCACTGATCTGGCCTACCACAAATGTAACAGTCCTATTTCATGACCACCAGGAATGTAACGATATCTTTTCTGTGTACTGTTATTGTATGGATGTGTTGATGCAACACTAGAATGTTGAAGGCTGTACAATCAACCCTAATGTTCCTGCACGATGGTACTGTAGGTTTCTGTGCGTGCGTAGTCAGTACGACCTGGGCCAAACAGCGTTGTTGTGCATGATTAGCTCACCAGGCATTGAGGCGCTAACAGGGTGTCATGTTGACATTCAAACATCATACATCTCTTGAATGTGAAGTACTCGAAGTTTGTGTGGGTTGATAAGTGATGTGGGTGTGTAGACAACACGAATGCGTTTAGGCTCTTTGACAGGTAAACAATGCACCCACTCACTCACATGCAGTAGTCAGTAATTGTTGCAACTGCTGGAACTTTTTCAACCATTTATTTACGAGGCACAGTGACATCAACAGTTACAGTCAAATGGACGAGGATCAAGGACATCATATAAACTGGAAATGACTGGCAAAAAAACATCTGGCATTATAAAGCTTGAACCACTCATCTATCAGGACGTTATCGACAATGGTCTGTCCTTTAACACATAGTTCATACTGCAACTCACGTACCACGACTCAGCGCGTCAGGTACTTTAAACAACTCCGCCGTCCCAAAAGGCGAGTTCTCAATTGCATAATAATAATGCTGTAATTCATCTAGCATAATACGCCAGATACATCTTCTTCTGCTCAAAGATATCGGCCATAATGTCGGGCCTCTATAATAATGTAAACAACTGTGTATTCTTCATAGGCAGGCATAATCATCCATGCCGAAACATACCGCCAACATGCGGTTTTCATAATAATATATCTTCACTGGGCTTCTGTATGACAGTTAGACAAATAGTCTTAGTTGGCTACATTGAGCACAAATAATGGACTCTGCATCTCAAAGGACTGTGAGCTCTACTCACAGGTTGCCACAAAATGTTCTGCAACTTAGGCATAATAATTAAGTTTCTTTTACCTTTGACAGAATCCGAGAAATACACAAATAACAACTGTCGTCATTCTTGACAAACAGAATAACTCTGGGGAGAATCACTGACATCACAGTCACACTGAAGACTATCTTTCCCCCAGATAATGCAGAGAAGTACCACGGACATACTAGTTCGGTCAGAACCCAGATCACTTACTCCCTTGACGGAAGTCTGTCCGTTCGCGCTCAAAAAACTTGCGCATGTGTAGATAGCACAGATCTGAGTACAGCTAACCCCGACTTAAGACAGGTCAACAACAATGAATAAAACAAAGGGAAGATAACCCCAACTCAACCTGTCCCAGGGAGTTCATAAACAATTCTCTAACTTAGATCATCAAAAGTATTAAATAGATTTACGTCTTATGATACCGTCAAAAACGACAGCAACAGTTACATATATTCATAATCAATGAAAGGCTCAACCACAACATGAAACAGTGACAAGGTGCACAAACAATATGGTTAGCCACTTATCTTATACAAATCCCTCCTTTCACGGATTCAACGTCGAAAGGCATCGGGTGCTGCATGGTGAGCATTATAATTTCCGCAATAAAAATCCACCGTTGACCCTTACGATTCTAGGATATGGCTGGATCAAATCTTCAGGTTGTCCCCGTAGAGGTCAGTAAGGTCGACAGTTAAAATGTAGACTGCAAATACAGCAGTGTCGTTGATGGTGTTTTCTTGTATAAATACTCAACTTTTCTTTGAAAATCGATGAAAGAGTTAGTGGGATACAGCTTCAATAACACAAATTTTCCCATATACTGGCAGCCACTTCTCTTACCGCTATGTCTCTTATGTTGTCAATGGTATTGACTACATTGGTCTGTCAGGCCTGCTTATGTAGCCAATGTACTTCTAGATGATGACCTGATAATGCGAATGTAGTGTGGGCCATTACTTTGTTGTGTATGATGTTCCGGCTAATGGCAGTGAGACTAGGTAATGATGGTGAATGGGTCAGAATAGTGTGACCAACTGGCAACGATGATATACTGGGCTCATTGCAGAAGTTAGTGACGAGATACATTTATTTTGATGAGACTTTGACATCAGTATTACGGACATTTTCATCAGCATGGTTATGGCAAGATATACATGGTAAATAACAGTCACTATGGACATTGACTGACTGCACTAGCTGCTGTCACATCAGGGTTAGTGTAAGCTCTATGGCAACGAGTTGATAGGATGCGTGGGTTTACAAAAATGACCATGTTAATAGCATTGAGCATATATTTATAACAATGATCCAAAATATCCCCTTTCGTTGACTGAACGCATTAACAGTTGACATAGCTGGTCAGGCTGAAGCTCTGCAGAAACGGTCCAGGAGAATAAGTATCTGAGGCTAGATACTTCAACAAGCCGGTTCTGGCTAGTTATTGGTGATAAAAGATTCTTGGCATAACTCACTCAAGAATAACATCATCGTCTTTAGAATATCATAATTAACTTCATTGCCGTGTCTTCCCTAGACTTGGGATAAGACCACAGAACAAATAACGTCTGGTCAAGATGATAAATCTCTGGATCTGCCTCAAGGACATTGATTGTATCCAAACAAATCTCTGCATCATACCGCACCATGCCTAGTTTAATACTGGTGCATGGTCATATGCAAATAACATTTTTTTAAGGCCAGGAGCAGGCATGAAATTAACGTCAAAATACAAAAATGATGGATTTTGGGATTAGTCCATTTTCTGATACTTTAGCATCTCCTAAATCTAAATATAACAGAATTAAACGTCAAAATGCATTCTAACAATATGTATTTTGACTTTGAAAAAGGTATGGTATGGAGTGATTTTCTCAAACTCGAGAAAAAATGTCTCATTAGACCGAGTTTTTTTACATAGCAACTAAGCTTACACCCCTACATATTATACATCGTTGGATTCGTCCAAATCTGCACTTTACTGTAATAATAATAATAATAATAAATTCTTTAAGCGCCAAACACGGCGCCTAAGGCAGAAACCAGTGCTCTCCAGGTTGTTCGTTGTGACGCCACTCCTCTTAGCTCTTGCACATTATTTAGGCCCAACGTTCTTCCTTCTCTTATTATTGTTCTTCTGAGTGTTTCTTTTGGTCTTCCTTTTTTCCTCTTACCCTCAGGAACCCAAGTGAGCGCCTGTAGTGGTATTCTGTTCTTTTGCATTCGTAGGACATGACCGATATATGACCATCGTCTTTTCCTTATATAGTTGGAGACATATTTCTGCCTTACTTTACTGTAAGCAGGTCACTTATTTCGGGATTCCAAATGCCAGATTGGAAATTTATAATTTCCAAGTCAACAATAAGGGTTTCCCCTCGATTCTAAATTTTTAATTGGCTGTGCGCGTTCACGTGACCGGCAACGACAATATGGCCGCGTGTTTACATTAAGGTTCGAAATTACAGTTTTGTTTAGTAATAGTTGTGACAATGCCTATAAAAACGAGATGCTCTCGTTATCTCCAACTGGAATAGGCCAGAGTTAGAGATAGAAGCAAGACTTAGCCTACACTGGAGGTAAAACGTACTTATTGTGACGATGTAATGGTAAAAACTGGGACATTAGTACTCAGGCAAGGAGGGTTGAAATAAAACACAGCGGACCGTTTGTTCGATGTGGCCTTTGACAAGAATTTAGAGACGTAGTAAACAGGAGTAAGGGTTAGGCTTAGTGGTTGAAATGAAGCAGACAGGACCATCTGTACGATCGTTCCTTAGATTAGAATTCAGAGACGCAGTAAAAAGGGCTAATGGTTACGTAAATGTATCCTAAACCTAACGATGTTGGCAACTTACTGTGATGACATCTAAGAAGACGGCCCACAGTGACTCATTTCAACCAGGTTTAAGAATCTTAACCTAACCCTAAACCTTACGACGTTGGCTACTTACTGGAATGACATCAAAGAAGGCGGCCCACTGTGCTTCATTTCAACCACCAGGGAGTTACATGAAATAGCTATTACGAGTAGTAGACAGTCAATTAAAAATCATCACGTTTTCCTGAGTTTACAGAATAACGGGTGACTTCTCATAATTCAGTACATTATCATGATTCTTGTAAGCACAGTGCATATTTGTTTCCTCAATTTAATGTTTGTTTCTTGTGTATTTTTATTGACATGTCTTGTCACAGATGCTTATGTGTTATTTAAAAAATGCCTGCCATACATGTGCAACAGCTGGTTCTTGGTACCAGAAGAAAGATTGGAAACTTCATCAAATGGAAAGTGAAGCAAGGCTGTCATATACATTTTGAAGGTATTTACTTTTGAAACTTACTTTATGTTTCCCCTTGCCTAAGCATAGACATTCATATAATTTATTTTGATCTCCATAAATATCAAGTTTAGAAACATATTTCATTACTTACATGTATTGTTTTGCTTCCATTGTACTTTAAGACACAGTTTATTAATGCTTGTTTACATCTTTATTTGAAATTTTACTAATGTAAACATTTGCCTCTTTCTAGGAAGTTCAAGTGTCATGGAAGCTGAGGCAGGTAGTGATTTGTGAAGCTGTTCTCTGACGCGACATAAATTTCGCTACACCGTGTAAAGTGATTGTGATAGCAAAGCATTCAATCAGATCATAGCAATTAAACCATATAGCCCTAATATTGCTGAATTTAATCAAGGACCTGAGGCTGCTATATTTTTCAAGAAAGTCCTGGGGCTGAACAGTGGAAAAGAGGCTTGTCGACTGGCAGGAGCAAGAAAGCGTTAAACGTCTGATGCTCAGCTCTAAAATGGCAGAAAACTGCACTAAGAAAATGAAGGACATTTAGCACAAATCTCAACAGAAAGCCAGACAAGAAACTGCAGAGGAAGCTGGATATGCTGCCGGTATGTTCTGCATGACTAGTAAGTTATTTTATTTTGCTGCAGTATCACATACTTATTTAATTATATTCTAATTATATTGAAAAATGTGATTTTAAAGAAATCATTATTCTCATACTAATTTTCTTATAATTTCCACACTTATGTATTAATTGACAAGTATAGGAACATATATTGCCCATAATCTTTTAAAACTTTTTATGTGATGGATTTTAAGTATCTGATCAAATTTTTGGTTAATTGACAAAAGTAATGTAAAATTTAGTAAAATTTGTTACTATTTTTAGACACTATTTTCAAAGTCCTACAACTTTTTTTTGTATTAAAGTTATCAAAAATCCATCACTGGAAAAGTTTTAACATATAATGATAAACGTGTTCATATTTGGTATTCATAGCTTAATAAATAAAAAAGCCTTAGCAAATTGAAATAGAACAAAGAATCCAATATTGCTCAGCTCTAAAACGGCAGAAAACTGCGCTAAGACAAGGAAGGAAATTAGGCACAAATTTCAACAGAAAGCCAGATAGGAAGCTGCAGAGGAAGCTGGCTATGCTACCAGTATGTTCTAAATGACAAGTAAGCAATTTTTCAGGGGCAATATTACAGACTTATTTAATTGTAGTCTATTTATGGAGAAAATGCGATTTTCTCAAAATCTAATTTTCTCATCCTAATTTCCTTAAAACTTCCACACTTATGTGTTAATTGACATAAAAATTGGCACATATGTTGCCCATAATCTTTTAAAACTTTCATATTGCTGGATTTTGAATATCTGATCAAACTTTTGATTTATTGCAAAAAGTAATGTAAAATTTATCAAAATTTGTTACTTTTTTTAGACACTATATTCAAAGTCCTACAACTTTTTTTGTATTCATCATCTCATCTCAGCCCGTAACCCGTCATGGGTCGTAGGGGTGCCATGGTGGAAGCATCAGCAGACAGGGTCCTCCACTGCTCTCTATCCTCAGCAATGCGTACAAGTGTGGAAAAACCGTGTCCTGCCCATTCTTTGATGTTATCAGCCCAGGATTTTCTCTGCCTTCCTCTTCTCCGTTTACCTTCGACTGTCCCCTGAAGGATCGTTTTCGAAAGGGAGTCATGACGAGTTACATGCCCAAACCAGGCAAGCTTTCGATGTTTCACTATTGACAAAAGTGGTTCTTGGTGGCCTGCATAGGTGTTTATCTTCTCTCTAACATAGACATTTGTTTTGTGCTCTTTATAGCAAATGCGCAAAATTCTTCTATAACATTTATGCTCGAAAGCCTGAATCCTTCGCTCCGTATCTGCAGTGAGTGTCCAGCTCTCACACCCATACAAGAGAATAGATAATACAAGTGATTTGTATAATTTGATCTTCACAGGAAAACTGATGTTACTTTTCCAGATCACATTCAACTTTGTCATGGCAGCTGAGGCCATCTCAAGTCTTGTCTTGATTTCTTTACTTGATCTTCCATCACTACATATAGTGGACCCGAGATATTTAAAGGTGTTAACTTCTTCTAACGTTTGCCCATTTAACGTAATGTTGGTCGGAACATGTTTCTTATGGCTATTCACCAATATCTTGCTTTTTTCTCTATATTAATTTCCATCCCATACGTTCTTGTTACTTTCTCCAGTCTAGAGGTAAGGTCTTGAAGTTCTGATTCTGATCCAGCTATCAGATCAATATCATCAGCAAAACGTAGGTTGCACAGAGGTCGGCCTCCAATCGATATGGTTGATTTATAATCGTAGAGAGCCTCCTGCATAATATGTTCTAGATAAATATTAAAGAGCACTGGGGACAGGATACATCCCTGCCGAACTCCTACAGTTGTTTTGAAAAATTCTCCAATGTCGTTGCTTGCAAAAAACAGCACTGCTTGCGTCCTTGTATAGTGCTTCAATGATATCTATGATGTTGGTATCAAAATTGAATTTTCTCATTACTTGCCATAAGCCTTCATGCCAGACTCGATCGAAGGCTTTTGTGAAATCGATGAAGTTATGGTATAAATCGTGTTGATGTTGGAGATGTTTTTCGATAAGTACTCTAATATTGAAGATTTGTTCTGAGGTACTTCTTTTTGGTCTAAAGCCAGCCTGTTCCTCTGACAAGATTTCTTCTGATTTCTGTTTTATTCTGTTCAAAAGTATCCTTAACATCACCTTACTTGGATGACTAATAAGGCTAATGGTTCTGCAGTTCTTGCACATTTTTAGATTTCCTTTCTTTGGAAGCGGTATTACTAATGACTGCGTCCATTCTTTTGGCCATTTTTTTGTACTCCATATCTTCTGGCAAATTGTTGTCATGATTTTTACTATATCTGGTCCTCCATATTTCAAGAGCTCTGCTGGGATATTATCCACACCCGGTGACTTCCCTCCTTTCATCGAACATATAGCCTCTTCCACTTCTTCCCGTAATATTGCTGCATTTCCGAGTTCCCTGTTTTCGCACTTAATGTTGTTTAATATGCCTAAGTCAGTGTCAAGTTTACAGTTATATAATTCTTTACAATATTCTGTCCACCTTCTCATTACAGCTGTTTTTTTCATTGAGCAGAGCCCCATTGCTATCTTCTATGACAGTTACCCTGGGTTGTTGGGGTTTTGATAGTTTTCTTAATGTGTCAAAAGCTGCCTTGCTGTTACCTTTTATTAGCCCCGTATTAATGGACTCACATTGATCAGCTACCCATTTTTCTTTGGCCTGTTTCATTTTCTTCCTAATATTTTTATTCACCATACTATATTGCCATGCTGCTTCAGGAACCTCTTTCTTAACCTTTTTCATTTCCCGCCGTGTATCACATAACTTCAGAATGTCATCTGTAACCCATGGTTTGTTTATTTTCTTTCTTTTACCAAGTATTTCTGTTGCTGATTCAATGAGCACATCTTTCATGTTCTCTGTGATTGAGTTGATATCATCCTCCAAAAAATTGAGAGCTGCGAATTTTCCTCCAACAGTTGCCTCAAAGATTCCCGCGATTTCTGGATCTTTCAGTTTGTCTAAATTGAATCTTAACTGAGAACATCTGTTTTGATTATAGTTCTTTTTAAGTTTAAGCTTGAGCGTCATCAATACCATGTCGTGATCACTACCAATGTCGGCGCCAGGAAAAGTCCTAGTCTTGGCTTTATTAATACTAGACTTGAATCTTTTGGATACAAGAATAAAATCAATTTGGCCATGTATCTCAGTTTTTGGGGCATGCCACGTTGTTCTTCTTGATAACTTATGAGGAAATAGTGTATTTGCAATGGTTAGTTTATAGTTGCTGGCAAATTCTAGTAGCCTTAGTCCTCGATCGTTGGTTTCACCTGTCCAAAATCTCCCCACTGTACCAGCCCAGTGACCGTATGCATCTGGCCCTATTTTAGCATTCCAATCACCTAACACGATGAGAAGATCTTTCTTTGGAATTTTCTTAATTGCTTCATCCAGATTGTCATAAAATGTATCAATTGCCTCATCCTCATAGTCAGTAGTGGGGGCATATACCTGTATAATGGAGATGTTCTTTGGATGTGCTGCAATACGAATGGTGATAAGCCTGCTATTTATTGGGGTGCAGCTGATGTATTTTTTGTATTAAAGTTATCAAAAATCCAACAATTGAAAAGTTTTAAAATATAATGATAAACATTGTGTTCATTTTTGGTATTCATAGCTTAATAAATAAAAAAGCCTTAGCAAATTGAAATAGAACAATAGAATCCAATATGGCCGCCGTTTCTATGGCAACCAGTAGTGCAGTGCCATAAAACTCTTCATTTTTCGTATCTAGTATTGATATAGGTTAAGTCTGTGCATTTTCATTGAAATCCAGCAATTAATAACGAAAATAGCATTTCAGTGTAGCTCCTTCCCTTAAATATCATTGCTGCATGCAGGTGCACGTCTGAAAATCCCAGTTGTACATATGAGAGCTTTAAACATCTATATGACCCTCAACGAATATAAAGTCTTTAACAGATGCAATCAAAGTCAATGTCAATCTCACGTAAATCATAGCTTATGGGGTCTTCAAACACTTGGTTGTCTTCTCCTGGAAAGTCTTCTTCTTGGTTAGGGTGTTCAGCTAGTCCATAATCTGGATCTTCAACTTCTTGTTTAATATTAGATGAAATTTCTTCAAACGTTAGTATCGTGTTAAGTGATTATCATCAATGGCATCGATACAGTTTTTCTAAGTGTGATTTGGGTAAAACCGGTTAATTGCCGGAGATATATGTTATCACATGATAATGCCAAAGAGGTCATCTTACAAGTCCATCTTTGAATGAAATACACACAAGAATTGTCACTTCACATTTATCTCTTGAAGTTACTTTGAGTTCTCCGCAGTACTTACTTACTTAGTCGTTCCCCTTCTACCGTGAGATGTAGAGGTTTGGAAGAGAGAGCGCCAGACTTTCCTATCTTCTGTCTTCCTCCTGGCCTGGTTCCATTCTAGTCCTCGGTCCTTTAAAGATTGTTTAATGTTGTCCTCTCAGTGGACTCTGGGTTGTCCTGGGGGTCTGGATCCTTGGCTCTTTGTTTCCCATGCTTGTCGTGGTAGCCGATCTTCTCCCATTCTGCAGACATGGCCAAACCATCTAAGTTGGGACTGTTCTACTTGGGTCTGCAGGGGGTGGGATTTTAGGCCTTGACATATCGTCTGGTTGCGTACCATTCTCTTCTTGTTACTTCAATCACCTTCCTCAGATACCTCATTTCTTAGGTTTGGATCTGGCTTTTGTGGGTTGTAGTCATTGCCCATGACTTGCATCCATATGTCAAGACTGGGACATAGGTGGAGCGGTCTACAGCCATCTTCGTTTTCTTACCAACCTCTCTCTTGCTGAGGAATCCTCGATTTATGGCCTGAAAAAGTCTCCCAGCTGCCGCTTTTTGAGTGGCCAACTCTTCTTTGATGCCTCCCTTTCGGTCTATAATAGCTCCGAGGTATTTAAAGTGGTCGACCTGCTCCAGGACCTATTCTCCCAGCTTAATCTGATGTCTTCTTTCTTCTCATGATATCACCATGGATTTTGTTTTAGAGCTGCTTATGCCCATCCCTCTCTTCTCCAGCTCTTCCTGCTAGACTTGCAGGTTGAATTGGAGATGTGCCTCTGATTTAGCAATCAGGGCAACATCATCAGCAAATGCCAGCTCTGAAATACAGACCTGTCTCATCTTCCAGTACCCTACTGAATACTTTCTTGTTCTCTCCTTACAGTCCTTAATGACATCGTCCATGAGGAGTATGAAAAGGTAAGGTGACAGGATATCACCTTGTCTTACACCAATGGTGGTCCTGAACTCTTCTGACTTATGGTTTGATGTCCATACATAATCTCTGCAAGACTTGTAGATGCTCTGTATAGCATGAATCAGAGGTGCTGGAATGTTCTTCCTTGCCAAACAATCCCAAAGTTTGCTCCAGGGGACCCTGTCAAACGCCTTTTCCAGATCTATGAAACAAAGATGGATCTCACTCTTATACTCAAGGGCCTTTTCACTCAGCTGTCTGAGTGTGAAGATTAGGTCTTGAGTACTTCGGTTTGCTCGGAATCCACACTGGACCTCATCCAGTTGTGGCTCAGCTAGGCGTCGGAGTCTCTGCTCTAGGATTCTAGAGTAGATTTTACCTGGGACACTGAGAAGGGATATGCCTCTATGGTTTCCACACTGTCGATTGTCACCCTTTTTGAAAATTGGTGTTATGATGGCAATCTCCCAATCCTTTGGTATGGTCTTGTTGTACCACGCTGCCTGTAGAACCCATAAGAGTAATAGGTCACCTGATGCTCCCATGTACTTAACCATTTCTGGTGTTATACTATCATGCCCTGCTGCTTTGCCCATCTTGATTTTCTCCAGTGCTGCCTTCAGTTCTTCCATCTTTATGTCATCTTCACCATCATTGGTTTTTTCTTCTGTGCTAGTGGTTATCATTTCTGATGCTTGACCTTGCTCACCATCCAGGAGTTCTGAGAAATATTCTTTCCATCTTTCCATTACTTCCTTCGGGGCAGTAAGCAATTTGCCTTGCTTGTCCTTTATAAATTTGAGAGGGCATTGTTTTTCCTTTCTCATGTTCTTTAGGGTCTTATAGAACAATTTCTGGTTTTCTTGTGCATCTTTTTCTAGCTTTTCTCCAAATTCTTCCCAGGACTTCTGTTTTGCTGCTAGCACTTTGTTCTTTGCTTCTGTTCTGAGTGTCACATATTCTCTATATTTTTCCATCTGTCATGTGTTTTTAGTTCCTAAGTATTGTTTCCATGCCATTTTCTTCTCTCTTATTTTCTCTTTGACTTCCTCTGTCCACCAAGGTGCCCTCTTTCTCTTTTTCCCAAGTCGGACTTCACCGCATGCTTCTCCAGCTGTCTTTATGATATCCTTGAATTTATTCCAGAGGGTTTCCAAGTCATCAGGTCGTTCTTCTTTGTTGCTCACCGCTGCAGCAATAAGCCCCTGATATCTGGTCTTAATTTCTGGCTCTCTAAGCTTGTAGGTCTTAATGCTCATTTCTCCCGCTTGTTTACTTGGTTTCTTGCGTGATGTTGGGCAGTTCCTAGGCTGAGCAACTCTTTCAGTTGTTCTTTTGATTGTAAGCAGGTAGTGATCACTTCCAATCTCTGGCCCCCTCCAGACTCTAGCATCTCGGACATATTTGAATGAGCTTCTCCGAACAATGGCATAGTCGATCACTGACTTCTCATTCTTTGTTGGTTCACATCTAGTGTATGCATGTATGCGCTTATGGGGGAACTTTGTGTTTGTAATGATCAGATTCTGCTCACTGCAGAATCTAAGGAGTCGCTTTCCATTGTCATTGAGAGTATCTTCTCCATATCTTCCGATAACTCCACCCCATCTAGCATGGTCATTTCCAACTTTGGCATTAAAATCTCCGAGCATGATAACTTCATCTAGGCAGTCATCCACTGTCCTTTGAAGCAGCTCGAAGAATTCCTCCTTGACCTCTGCTCTCTCATCCTCATTTGGCCCATACACTATGACCACGTTGACTATGGTTTCTCATTCTTTTAGTTTTACAACCATAATGTGCTCCGAGACAAAGTTCCATCCCTTGATACTAAGTTTTTTGCTACAAGGCAACCAATGCCCAATTTAGCTCTTTCAGACATGGGTACACCACTGTAGAGCAGCATGTTGCCATCGAGATCCATGACTCCTTGTCCTTTTTTCTTTGTTTCCATTATAGCCAGGATTTCTAGTTTTGATTTCCTCATCTCTTCCACCAGCTCCTCTTCTTTCCCATTTATACTTCTTGTGTTCCAAGTTCCATAAGTCGTAGTCCGTAGTCCGTTCCAGTTCGTCGTTTTTAGAATCAGTCCGGTCTTCTCTCTTATATTACTCGTAATCATAGTTTAAAGCAAACAGGTGATTGGCCTGTTGTGCCTTTGCATAGTGGAGGGGCTGCCTCCTTACAGCCTCCATGCAGGCCGCCCTCCTCCTTTTTCAGCCGGGCTTGGGACCGGCATTGGCGGAGTTGTTCTCCGCAGTCTGCTTAAGAATGCTTGGCTGGAAATACTTCTGGAAATCTTAATTTCTCACACTTGTTTCTTCGATATGATGAATACTCTGGCTAGATTAATTCTTAGCTACAACGCAATATCTTAGACTCTTGCAGAAGTTATTAATAAGGCTTCAAATAGCTTACTAAGATCTCACTCTTAACTGCCTTGAGTCTAGTTAACACATTCTGGTCTTTAGCTTGAACTGGAGTTTGGTTAACACTTATAAATATTCTGCACAAAACTGTTATTCCTAGCAAAAACATGTCCTTATATACTATCGTATTCGTGCTCTATTTTGTAATCTAAATTTGTATTAGTTGATTAGCCTACTCTGTTTTCTATGGAGATTTTCTATTGGTTAGCTACATTGCATAACCACTTCCGGTATCATTTGGTATCGATATGTAAAGTAATTTTCAGTAATCAAATAAATGTAACGTGTCACTCTAAAATGCCATATTTTTTCTAGATCAGGACGCTATATACTTTAGTGGCATAGTGATCTAAGTCTAAGTTTTACTTATGTATTAGTGGATCATTTGCGCTTTCTATTACAATTGGTCTAAGCGAATTTTTTTTTATAACATGGTTGCATAGTTCTTTTTTTAGAATTTAATTGCATCTTAATTTTCATTTGAGTGGTAAATAAGATGACCTTGAGAATTTACGTTACTTTAATTTTGTCCATTATCTTGATTTGTCTTATAGTGTTTCTTCTTCTTTGATCCATAACCGCCAACTGACAAAGCAGTCAGCGGCCATCACGCCTGGTGGCGTCTTTTAGGGTAGCAACAAATTGATTCCACTTTGCTCAGTCGGCGGCCATCTTTTGTACAGTGTGCCCCAACTCTGGTTCATTCTTTGCATCTCAGCTTCCACAGTTCTCCGCCAAGTTGGTTTTGGTTAGCCTCTCTTTCGCTTTGCCTCGCGTGGGTCCATAGCATAGCTGTTCTTGTGATGGTATCAGGGTCCCTTCTGAGGATGTGGCCAACCCAACTCCAGCGTCTGCCATCTATGATGGTGTGCATGTCCTCCTGGTTTCTCCGAATAAGTAGTTCTTTGTTGCTGATGGTGTTTGGCCAAAAGATTCAGAGAATTAACCTTAGGCAAGTTGTGTGGAAGGAGGACAGTTTTGACATTTCCTTCTCTGTTACTCTCCAACATTCTGCACCATAGAGAAGCACAGAAAGTACACAGCTCTCATACAGTCTTAATTTGGTGTTTGTGCTTTACTGGGAAGACTTCCAAATGTTGTTGAGAATAGTAAAGGCTGTTCTCGCTTTATTCATTCTGTTGTTAATGTCCTTGCTTGTTCCGCCGTCAGGTGTTACTATGCATCCTAGGTAAGTAAATGTGTCTGTCTGTTCTAACTTCTGGTTCCTTACTGTTATTGGCTCAGGATTGCCCACATTTAGTGTCATGACCTCTGTCTTCTTCAGATTGATGTTCAGGCCAACCTGCAGGCCATACTTATTCAGTCTATCGGTTTTGTCTTGAATGTGTTGATGTGAATGCACGAGTAGTGCAATGTCATCTGCATATTCCAGGTCTTCCAGTGTAGAAAACGTTGTCCATCTAATTCCTCTTAGACTGCCCTCTGTTGTCTGGCACATCACCCAATCTATGGCTGTTAAAAATAATGTTGTTGATAAGAGGCATCCCTGACGTACTCCTGTTTTCACTTCGAAAGTTACATTACTAAATCCAACACTGCATGTAAAGTTAGAATAGAGGCTTTTTATGATGAAACAATGTGGCTGGGAATTCCATAAGCCATCAGAATTTTCCATAGGCTGTCCCTGTGTTTGTTGTCGAAAGCCTTTTCAAAATCAATAAAGTTAATGTACAGCTGTCTCTGCCATTCTGAGCACTGCTCTATAATGTTCCTGATGGTAAATATATGATCTGCACATCTTCTGTTCTTACTAAAGCCTGCTTGCTCTTTCCTCAGTTTATGGTCAGCTGCTTTTGAAATTCTCTGGATGATTATTGTCAGGAACACTTATCGTGGATAACACTCCACTATGTTGCACCACTGCAGTGTGGAACAATAATAAGCTCGCTCCTCTAGACATACGACCACACAACAATGGCTGACATAAGTAATCAACACCTTGAACAGGAATGTCCCTTTAATATTATGCACACAACATTAACGCCTCACACGGCCAACAAACGCAAGAAATATAATTATGAAATGCCAGCATAACTTGCCTTAACAACTTAATCTATCAGCATCATACGTGACAGTCTGACTTACACTGACAAACACTGCATTTCTTGGCAGCAATATAGACAAAGTTGGAGGAACAGACAGTGATATCAAAATAAGAATACAAAAAGCAAGAGGAGCTTTCATTGCATTGGAAATATATGGAGATCAAGAGAAATCAGATCCAACATAAAAATAAGAATCTGTGTATTATACTGGGTTTATAATAATTTGCTTTCTAAAATATATGACATGTCTCCCACCCCCAGAAGTTGGATCTTCCAACTAAGAACATAATACATCAGACTCCTCAAGTACATAAAATAATTAAACCTCAACACGTAAACCTAATTGCCACAACTGGACCCATCCACTGAGGTAGCACAGACTGTGCTGCTCTCTTGCCCAGGACGTTCCACAGAAACAAGAAAGCTATTACTTGGCTCCTCAACAACCACAATTTTGATGTTGGATTAGAATCTTGATGTCTTCGACATAATATATCTTCACTGTCGCAAAGTGTTTGGAGTCAGGGAGGCAAGGGAAAGTAACCCACTGTAAAAAAGTAGAAGGCAAATTAAAATAGAAGAAATCAGGAAACAGAAGAAGCACACCTGAAAACTTTTCAAGAATGCAGTGGCCACAGAGAAAGAAGGGTTAAGACAGGTTTGGGAGCACCTGAAAGGCCAACATAATGCCCTTTGAAGAGCAGAAAGGTTGTGCATGTAGAGACGGAAGACACAGAGAGATAGGGAAAGATTCATCAGGGAGCCATTCAAGTTTGCCAAAAAAATATCCGAGCAGCCATGGTCGGGAATGCTAAACATCAGGAAAGAAGAGCTGGAAGAACACCTTAGAATGACCTATTCAGGTGGTCACAAAGATGAGCTGCTCAGAAGCATGGCAGGCCTTAGATGGCCTAGTAAGCCAGGAGCTGAATTCAACATCAAGCCTCAAACAATGCAAGAAGTAGAAAGCATTATCCAGAAAGCACAGTGCAAGTCAGCTCCAGGTCCTAAAGGTGCCCCATATGTTATGTATAAGAGATGCCCTGAGGTGCTCAGATGACTGCTCCATTTACTAAAGAATGCATGGAAAACCCAACTTGTAAGCAAGGAATGGAGAAAGGTGAACAGAGTCTACATCCGAAAGGTACAAAATTCTACAGACTTCAGTCAGTTCAGGTCAATCTCACTACTTAATGTGGAAGGATATTCTTCTCAGTGATGGCTATAAGGCTCACCACTACCTCCTGGAAATTTGGTACATTGACACTACCATCCAGAAAGGAGGTATCCCAGGTACACCAGGGGTCTAGAGCATGCCACATTGAACTGGGAAGCAATTCAAAAGGCAAAGTCTGACAGAGCCAACCTCCATGTAATCTGGTTGAATCTAGCAAATGCTTATGGATCCATTCTACACCAGATGTTGTGGCAAGCCCTAGAAATGTATCATGTTCCACAAGAAATTGTAGCAATGCTGAAGCTGTTTTTCGCAGGGTTCTCTTGTCAGATTTTCAGTCAGAGAGTACACAATGAAGTGGATTGACCTTCAAGTTGGAATTGCGATGGGATGTACCATCTCTTAGATACTAATTGTGTTGGCTATACAGGTAATCAATCCTCAATGTGGCTGAAGGAGTGACAATAGGTCTAAAAAAAGGTAAAAAGGTCCCATTTACATGCCCCTAGAGGCATATTGGGAATATAATGTTAAGCCCATATTATCTCGACCATCGGCACACTAGGGGTGATGTGGTCAGCATCATGCCAGCCACCTTAACCTTCCCAGAGTTGCTCTGGTACGCAATTCGGGCTGTGTTGACCCAGGAGCCATTTCCAGCCTAAAAAAATCCCACCTCAACTGGGGATCGAACCATAGACCACTGAGCTAGGAAGCATGGGGCACTCATTCAGCCTGAAATTAACTTCTGCTTTATACTTCATTAGACGCTTATAGATAAAATATATGACGAGCGCTTAAGAGCCCCACACTTTTTGTCAATTTGATGTTACATTTTTTGACTGCAAGCTATAAACTCGTTGAAAAATTATTTTTGGTTTTTTAGTGCATTAAAAGCGTGTGTTTAATATATATTTTTTATTTTCTTCTGTTTAGTGTAAGAAAAATATGACATACTAAAACATAAACAATATTTTTACTTATTGTAAATCTGGTCTAAAATTTCTTAAGCGATCCATTTCTTTTAGAGCGTCAATATTACATGGCTTTGTGCCTTTTAATTTGGTGCAATCAATTTCTTCAATGTGATCTAGAGATCTAATTTGACTTTCTATTGATTTATAATTTGGATTGTTTCCCTTGATTTAGCAAGACACTTGTTTGAGTACCGCCCTGTTTTATGCATAGAAAAATAAAGCACATCACATACTCTTGAATTTTTAATTAACTTGATTATGGCCCCTGATTTGTTTACCTTTCATTACGAAAAAAGTTTAATTACTCATAATGTCATAATTACAATATTAAATTATTAAATAATTGACTGATTATTATATTGTCATCGGGAATACACAACAATGCCAAGTTTCTGAGCTGTTGCTCATCTGGAATTGATTGAAAAATGGATTGCAAGATTTGAAAGTGACATACAAGTGAAGTTAAATAAAAGCGTGTAAAAAATATATTTAACGAGGCATGTGGAGAGTTACTGGGAAAAAGAAAACATCATCACAAAACATCGATAACAACAGAAACCATAAACAAGATAGAAGACAGGAAAAACAAGAAAGCAGATAGTAATCTTCAACTCAAATGTCAAGGTCAGTCCTATTGTATGGCTGTGAAAGATGGAGAACAACAACAACAAAGTCACAGACTGTCATAAATGGAAGCTTGTATATAGTATAAGGTTTGAAATAGTCAAACATAGTCATAAATGGAAGCTTGTATATAATATAAGTTTTGAAATAGTCAAACATAGTCATAAATGGAAGCTTGTATATAGTATAAGGTTTGAAATAGTCAAACATAGTCATAAATGGAAGCTTGTATATAGTATAAGGTTTGAAATAGTCAAACATAGTCATAAATGGAAGCTTGTATATAGTATAAGGTTTGAAATAGTCAAACAAAGTTACAGACTGTCATAAATGGAAGCTTGTATATAGTATAAGGTTTGAAATAGTCAAACAAAGTTACAGACTGTCATAAATGGAAGCTTGTATATAGTATAAGGTTTGAAATAGTCAAACAAAGTTACAGACTGTCATAAATGGAAGCTTGTATAAAGTATAAGGTTTGAAATAGTAAAACAAAGTTACAGACTGTCATAAATGGAAGCTTGTATATAGTATAAGGTTTGAAATAGTCAAACAAAGTCACAGACTGTCTTAAATGGAAGCTTGTATATAGTATAAGGTTTGAAATAGTATAACAAAGTCACAAATGTGGAACTGATGACAAGAACCAGACAAGTGCCAGTGGAACAAGAGGTGAGAAACAGATGCTGGTGATGGATACAGCACACATTGAGGAAACCTGTTGATAGCATTACAAGGTGGTCCTTGTTCTGAAATCCCTAGGGAGAGAAAGGCAGAGGTCGGCTAAAATCATGTGGAGAAGAGAGCTGGAGACGAATGAAACTGATGAAGACAACGTGGAAAGAACTTGAGCTGTTGTCACCTGACAGGAGGACTTGGCATGTGGTTGTAGAAGGTCTATGTTGACACGTGACAGGAGGACTTGACATGTGTTTGTAGAAGGTCTATGTTGACACATGACAGGAGGGCTTGGCATGTGTTTGTTGAAGGCCTATGTTGACACATGACAGGAGGACTTGGCATGTGGTTGTTAAAGGCCTATGTTGACATGTGACAGGATAACAGGAGGACTTGGCATGTGTTTGTTGAAGACCTATGCTCCATGGGGAGCTAAATGATATAGTGATTATTGACCACCAATCACAAACACTTTAATCAGTCACCATTTAGCAGCCTCAGAGCACATACACATTCTTCAACTTGGCATTGGCTGTTAAAGGTGACAAGCTCAACAGCCCTTGTTTATCAAGAGCAACAACCTCTTGTTAAGAAGAACTAGTCTAAACTTTCAAAGACTCCTCTTGTAAGTACATTGTTATGTCAGTAAACATTTGACAGAATTGATACAAGTATAGTTAATATTGTTGTTTTATTTTGATCAAACATTCTTGTACTTTATAATAGCCATAACTGCTTATCAAAATGTCATGAAAGAATTGGTCAGAATATATGTAATAATTAAAATATATCATGTACTGTCATTAAAATCCAGGCGCTGATGACTGTAAACAGGAGTATAATGGAAGCTTCCAGAATTATGATGCTAATACTGAGGTGGGATGTTGTATGAACTGTTTTTAAGACAAACTATACTAGCCGCCACTAAAAACACATCAAAATCGTGACATGTTTTTACTGTTGAAATGTTTATGCAAGTGAGCAATTTTCAAACCCCGAAAGTGTGCAAGTGATGAAGTTCATGTATTCCCACTTTACTGTCGATGTGATGTTTACTTCAAATTTTGCGTGCTCCACATGCAAAACATGGCTTTTGATAAATTCTGGCTTTATTAAAAGTCGAATCACATTGACATTTGGCACACGCATTAGTCAAGTTTCAGCGAGTAAAAAGCCATTATCTGTTTTCATCAAAAGAAAGTCTGTTAATGCTTTTGTCATACCTCGACTGTCATCACAAGAGGGATGGCAAGCTGTTGGTATGCTCAGCAGTGGAATGGCGACCAGAGAAGTTGCCAGACATTTCAATTGTGACCAGTCCACTATAGTGAGGCTGAACCAACGATTTCGGGTGACAGGTACCACCAATGACCGCCCCAGGCTTGGTCAACCTCGTGTAACAACACTAGCTCAAGATCGCCAAATTCTATTGTTACATCTGGGACCCAAAGACACAGCAATAGAGAATGCAGTCAGCGACCCATAGCTTGACTGCTGGCGTCAGGGTCAGCAAACCAGAGCTGACCAAGACCCTACCCCACCTCCACGTGGTGGTCCTGGAAACAGGCTGCATCACTGCAGTCTGGCTGAGAGAGTAGGTATCGAAGAGGGAAGGCAAACGCAGTTCCAAAAAATGCTGTGCTGAAGTCGGATGTGCCGGCCGAAAGGCACAGATATCGCAGCTTCGCTGTAAACAGACACAATGCAACCAACGTCCTTTTCAGGATGAACGAGGAAGAAGAAGATATTGTTACATCTGCGCAATCGCTTCCAAACAGCAACGCAGACAGCAGCTCATACACCTGGCACTCTGAGACTTGTCAGTGCAAACACTGTGCGACGGAGACGCTGATGCCAAGTCTGTATTGATGCTGTAGGGGGTCATACACAGTATTAATGATGGCTGTGACTGAATGACAGTGAATGCGACTTTTGTTTTTACACCTAGGGTTGACAACTGCTTAGGAGCCGGTTCTGAATTGTCTCATGTTTAATAATACAGCAAATTTGGGTTAGTAAATGGATCAGAAATGTAAAATCAGTGATTTCATGTATTTTAAATTTAGCACAACGAGTTGCGGTTCATAAACTAACGCGATGCATTTTTAATGGCGGCTAGTATATATTAGCCAGTTAATTAGCCATGTATGTTGTATGCACCATTGTTTAGAGAAACTACATCAGACAGTTAATTAGCCTTGTACATTTTATGTACTGTTGTTAAGGTACACTATATCAGTCAGTTAATTAACCTTATATGTTGTATGTACCATTGTTTAGACAAACTATATCAGACAGTTAATTAACCTTATATGTTTTATGTATCGTTGTTTAGACAAATTATATCAGACAGTTAATTAATCTTATAAGTTTTATGTACCATTGTTTAGACAAAATATATCAGATATTTAATTAACATTATATGTTGTGTGTGCCATTGTTTAGATAAACTATATCAGACAGCTAATTAACCTTTAATGTTGCATGTACCATTGATTATACTAACTATTTCAGACAGTTAATTAACCTAATATGTTGTTTGTACATTGTTTAGACAACTATATCAGACAGTTAATTAACCTTGTATGTTGAATGTACCATTGTTTAGATAAACTATATTAGACAGTTAATTAACCTTTAATGTTGTATGTACCATTGTTTGGACAAACTAAATCAGACAGGTCATTGACCTTATATGTCACCATTGTCCTGGTCACCCCCTATGGAGGATGGAACCACTACTATAGGAAGCTTATACAAACATAAGAGGCCTTATAATATTGCCTTGAACAACATCCTGAGGGAGCAATATTTCTTTGTCTGATCAGAGATACCAGAAATTACAAGAGGCCTGATATGATAGTAAACTCTATACAGAGCAATACAACAAGAGGCAGTTTGATCATCAGAAGTGTTCCTCCCTTCAATCAAGTGTTTTGGCCCTTTAATCTACTTTACACTCGGGGGTGGGTCTGGCGGGCCCACTTGGGTCTTGACTTCCAAGTGTCAGCCTCCTGTTTTTTTAAGTTCAGATAATTGAACCCATTCCATCTTGGTTGTAGCTTTCAAGTCAACTCCTATTTCCTGCCAGCTGGAGGCAATTGTGAAAATGCAAATGTTACATCTGTGTAGAAAACAAATTATTGTCCCAACTTTCATAGACCCCAGAAACTACAAGAGGCCTTATTAGAAATGCTTGTTTGTTATTTCAGTGTTTTATTTATTTATTTCAATTTTTTTTTTTTTTTGTGCGTTTGAAAGTTCACTGCCCATATAAGGTATTATTTCATGTAGACAGTAATTGTGTGCTCTGTATATTTGTGTATGTTTGTGTTTATAAGTATGTACATGAGCATTTGTCTGTACATAAGAGTATGTGTTTGTTTGTGTAAGTGCATGTGAGTATGTCTGTGTAAGTGCATGTGAGTATGTCTGTGTATGTGTGTGTGTATGTGTGCATGAGTGATGGCAATAATGAGAAAATGATTGCAGAAAAACGTTATCTCCCCTACATTTAAAAACTGTTTATAACATTTGTCACAAATACAAAGAGAAATCAAGTCCAACACAAAAATCTCAATCTTCAACTCCAGTGTCAAGGCTGTTCAATTATATAGCTCTAGTTTATAGCATTCTGAAATGTCCAGGGTAAAAAAGGTTTTGGGAGACACAAAAACACACATAGTAGAGAACTGGATAACAAAGTCAAAGACATGAGTCAGTCATGGAGACACCTTGAGCTGATAGTATACAACAAGAGGAGTTGGCATACATCATGGAGACACCTTAAGCTGATAGTATACAACAAGAGGAGTTGGCAGACATTTGCTGAAGGCCTAAGCTCTTTAGGGAGCTAGAAGTGATAATGATGATGTGTCATAAATGCCAGGATCAAAATTTGTTTCAGGCTGATTGTGATAACAGCTGTACTAAAACTGAGATACAGTATACTGACTTCTTGGACATGCCAGAAAGTGATTGTGACAACAGCTGTACTAAAACTGAGATACAGTATACTGACTTCTTGGACATGCCAGAAAGTCAACAACAGTTATGCTTATTTGGAGATGAGAAAGGTATTATAATAGCAATGTTATTACTTTTTTTTGGCTACATACGTTTGTAATAATAATAATAATAGCCCCTTCAGTCACAACTGACTATGGGAATGCGCCCCTGATGTGACAGCCCTCAGCTGCTTATTTTCCTGATACTCATTTTGACATGTTCTCCTCTCTTCGGCTTTTAGTGTGAGCTTCTTTTCATTCAATCTGAGGTGGTGCCATAAATAGCATTGCCACTTGGTGGGATCGGCAGCTTCATCCTCCCACGTTGCTGGATTTATGTCCAGTGCCCTCATATCTCTTTTGCACACATCTTTGAACCTCAGCTGCAGTCGCCCAACTGTTCTTTTGCCATCTGCTAGTTGCCCATAGAAGATATCTTTCGGGATGCGACCATCTTCCATGCGGTGGACATGGCCAAGCCAGCGTATTCTGTGCTGTCTAAGCAGTGTTATACATGCTTTGAAGGCCAGCATGTGACAACACCTCGACATTAGTCAATTTATCTTTCCACGAGATGCTGAGGATGTGGCATAGACACCGTAAATGAAAGGTATCGAGCCTTTTCTCTTGCTTAGCATAGGTTGTCCAAGTCTTGCTGCCATATAAGAGAGTGCTGGTAATGCAGGCATTATATAATGCAGCCTTGGTCTTCGTTGTGAGTTTGTAGTTTCCCCAAACATCTGATGTGAGGTGGGCAAAGGTAGCTGCAGCTTTGCCAATATGGCTGTCAATTTCTGTGTCCAGTGAGAGTTTGTCATTGATGGTAGACCCCAGGTATGTGAAGTGGTGCACCACTGAAAATTCATAGTTATCGATAGTGATAACTGGTGCAGCACCCACATCCTGACTCAGCACATTTGTTTTCTGTAGACGTATTCTCAGGTCAATGACCTTGCATGTTTGGGTCACGTGATTTATCAAGCTCTGAAGCTCCTTATGGTGACCATTCTGATTTTGGTTTTTGCCTTCAGCCTTGAAAAATCATGTGACGGTCATGTGACCTAGTGTCAAGGCATATTCCTTCAGCCTTGAAAGATTAATCAGACGGTCATGTGACCTAGTGTCAAGGCATATTCCTTCAGCTGCATCTCTGAGTGCATGTTTCAGGAGTAAGGCAAAGAAGATCCCGAAGAGGGTTGGAGCCAGAACATTTCATATGTCAAAGGGTTGTGATATGCTTCCAGCATGTTGGACTGTTCCCTTCATGTCATCATGGAATGACTTTATCATTTCTAGCAAGTTAGCAGGGCAGCCTATTTTCAGGAGGATTTTGACCTTGTTCTGGAACCCCCAGGGCAAGAGAGGCAGAGGTAGACCAAGAAGCACAAGGAGAAGAGAGCTGGAAACAGAGATGAAAATGATAAGGAGAACGTGGAAAGAATTTGATGATGGCACGTGACAGGAGGACTTGGCATGTGTTTGTTGAAGGCCTTTGCTCCTTTGGGAGTGGAGGGTTATGAATTAATGAATCCCTATTAACTATGTCAAATGCTTTTGTGAGGTCTATAAAGGCAATATATAAGGGCCTTTTCTGCTCTTGATTTTTCCTGAAGCTGGTGGAGAGAAAAGATCATGTCTCTTGTTGATTACATCCCCTGCATAGGGTGCTGTGCCAGTGCTGGGAAGAGACAACTATTTCTCAAGACATGTGAGATGCCAAGATTGTAACAGTATAAAAATAAAGGAAACAGAAGTGATTGCAATAACTAGAGAGGCATCTCTCTCATTAGTATTGTTGGTAAGGTTTTTGCCAGTCATCTTAATGTGACTACACAAGTTAGCTGAGAACATATATCCAGAGTCACAGTGTGGATTCCAAGCTGGTATCAACAACAGACATCAATTTACATGATTTAAATATCTGCAGTATGACATTTAATACTAAGCAGCGAGTGGACCTTTCTTAGAGAAATAAATCTATTTACAAACTTTAATTAAACTTGCTTAATATATACATAATGGAGATAGAGGCTGTTACTGCAGTAACCAGGGTAGTTATTGTGTCACACTCTCAGTATATGCTTTTAAAGGTTCAAAATGGATGTCTGTTGCATGAATAGAACATATTTAGAGAGGCCTTGAATCTTCAGAAGCCGGTGTGAATCTACTGTACAAGTTATTCAAGTGTAAGGCATGGCAATAAGAGTGTTGACAGACTAGCTTCACGCTCACCCATAGCAGGGGTTATGGTCCTGCACAAGGGAGAGATACTGAGGACAGTTAATGATCATCTGTTAGAAAACAACACTGCAATAGATGTATCAACAAGGCTAAGATAGCTGGAATGTGGCACCAGACATAAGACTAGCAGGTATGACGTATGAGAGGATGCATCCTACATGTATACAGTCAGGATGCTACAGTACAGTAAGCATTCATACACTTCAACATTTGCTGAGGAAGACTTAGCACCAATGGGTTTGCCTGGATTGCAATGATGTCATTCCTGAAAAACAATCACATATTTATCAAGAAATTGTGCTTATGTGTTTGTTACAACATTTTGCTAACAAACTTTAACTAAACATATAAGACATGCGCTTCATTATTTATCTTTGCTCATTATTTTTATTATTACAGGTGTTTATTCTTGTCACCTGTGCAACACTCATTTCTTCCAACTTGATGTCCTGGATAAGCATATGAAAACAGTACACAGAGATGGAGGCTGGGAGTTTGATAATAAATGCAGTGATCTTCAGAATGTGTTACCACAGGACAGTGGAAATAACATGAATGAAGCAGTGAATAAGATTGGAGATGCCACTTTTACTGATGTAGCAAGAGAAGATAGCTTCAACCTGAGACTCACTGGTAATGAAGCATCAGTGAACCTCATCAACAGTCAGAAAAGGACAGCTACAATGTTTGACAACCTACACAGTAATACATCAGTTTATAAAAATCAAGTCTGTAACATAAATTGTAGTAAACCATTTTCTGCCAGTGAGATAAATGTTCAACTTTGTGTGAGTGACAGAGCTGTTGCTGCTTGCAGTGGTATAAGCATTCAGTCTCACAAGAAACTAAAAGAAAGCAAGTCCTACAAGTGTGATATTTGTGGTGTATTATTTACTCAGTCAGGTAAACTACAAGTTCATAAACGAGTACATAAAAGAAATAAACCTTACAAGTGTGATGTCTGTGATGCAGCCTTTACTCAGAGCAGTTGTCTACAAAAACATAAAAGAATACATACAGGAGAGAAGCCTTACAAGTGTGATGTTTGTGGTGCAGCATTTACTGAGAGCAGTAGTCTACAAAAACATAAAAGAATACATACAGGAGAGAAGCCTTACAAGTGTGATGTTTGTGGTGCAGCATTTACTGAGAGCAGTAGTCTACAAAAACATAAAAGAATACATACAGGAGAGAAGCCTTACAAGTGTGATGTTTGTGGTGCAGCATTTACTGAGAGCAGTAGTCTACAAAAACATAAAAGAATACATACAGGAGAGAAGCCTTACAAGTGTGATGTCTGTGATGCAGCATTTACTCAGAGCAGTTGTCTACAAAAACATAAAAGAATACATACAGGAGAGAAGCCTTACAAGTGTGATGTTTGTGGTGCAGCATTTACTGAGAGCAGTAGTCTACAAAAACATAAAAGAATACATACAGGAGAGAAGCCTTACAAGTGTGATGTTTGTGGTGCAGCATTTACTGAGAGCAGTAGTCTACAAAAACATAAAAGAATACATACAGGAGAGAAGCCTTACAAGTGTGATGTTTGTGGTGCAGCATTTACTAAGAGCAGTAGTCTACAAAAACATAAAAGAATACATACAGGAGAGAAGCCTTACAAGTGTGATGTTTGTGGTGCAGCATTTACTGAGAGCAGTAGTCTACAAAAACATAAAAGAATACATACAGGAGAGAAGCCTTACAAGTGTGATGTTTGTGGTGCAGCATTTACTGAGAGCAGTAGTCTACAAAAACATAAAAGAATACATACAGGAGAAAAGCCTTACAAGTGTGATGTATGTGGTGCCACATTTACTCAGACCAGTCAACTACAAAGTCATAAAAGAATACATACAGAAGAGAAGCCTTACAAGTATGATGTTTGTGGTGCAGCATTTACTGTGAGCATTAATCTACAAAGTCATAAAAGAGTACATACAGGAGATAAGCCTTACAAGTGTGATGTTTGTGGTGCTACATTTATTTGGAGCAGTTATCTTCAAAATCATAAAAGAATACATACAGGAGAGAAGCCTTACAAGTGTGATGTTTGTGGAGCAGCATTTACTCAGAAAGGTAACCTGCAATGTCATAAAGGAGTACATACAAGAAATAAACCTTACAAGTGTTATGTTTGTGGAGCAGCATTCACTCGGAGCAGTAATCTACAAAGTCATAAAAGAATACATACAGGAGAGAAGCATTACGAGTGTGATGTTTGTGGTACAGCATTTACTGAGAGAAGTAGTCTACAAAAACATAAAAGAATACATACAGGAGAGAAGCCTTACAAGTGTGATGTTTGTGGTGCAGCATTCACTCGGAGCAGTAGTCTACAAAGTCATAAAAGAATACATACAGGAGAGAAGCCTTACAAGTGTGATGTTTGTGGTGCAGCATTTACTGTGAGCAGTAGTCTACAAAGTCATAAAAGAATACATACAGGAGATAAGCCTTACAAGTGTGATGTTTGTGGTGCAGCATTTACTGAGAGCAGTAGTCTACAAAAACATAAAAGAATACATACAAGAGAGAAGCCTTACAAGTGTGATGTATGTGGTGCCACATTTACTCAGACTAGTCAACTACAAAGTCATAAAAGAATACATACAGGAGAGAAGCATTACAAGTGTGGTGTTTGTGGAGCAGCATTTACTGAGAGCAAAAGTCTACAAAGTCATAAAAGAATACATACAGGAAAGAAGCGTTACAAGTGTGCTGTTTGTGGAGCAGCATTTACTGAGAGCAGAAGTCTACAAAGTCATAAAAGAATACATACAGGAAAGAATCCTTACAAGTGTGATGTCTGTGAAGCAACATTTACTTGGAGCAGTAATCTTCAAAATCATAAAAAAATACATACAGGAGAGAAGCCTCATGTGGCAGATGAAGGGAACGAATAGTGAGAATCAGATATAGGAAAGTCTAGAAAGAGTAGAAAAAGGGGGATGAGCAAAAAGGAATGTGCATTAGACAGAGAATCCAAAAAGAGGTTAGAAATCCAATTAGGCACGCTTTTCAGCAAGAGTCAGAAGCTTGAATGAGGCAGTGCAGTTCGCACTTACCCAAGAGATATACGAGGGTAGCCATGTTGAAGGCAATAGTCAAGTAGACAATGTGTTGTGCCAATTCTCAGACACAAGGCGACACGATTGGGTAGCAATTAACCCAACATATTGACAGTATAAATTCTTGACAGGACTGAAGAACGAAGGAGTAAGTTAGGCTCCACTCAGAAAAAGGGTACGTAGAGTGAATTAGTTACGTCCATACTGTAGTCATGTTACTCATCTAAGATAGTGGCCATCTAGAAGTTTCCCAGACTTGTGCAAATAGTGGTTCTAATAGTCTGCCTTGAATAACTCAGCATTTAGATTGTCGTGACCAGGCGCTTTTCCATTTTTTTTCAACCCTTTGATAGCTGTAATGATTTCTAAAAATTTCTTCTTTTCGTGGAATGTCTGTATTTACATCTAAGTCACTTTCAGCATCAGGAACATTCAGCTGAGTCTCTGGTGGTTCCTTATTCAGTGTTTCTCTGACACCAGGTGTGTGGTACATTAAATTTGTTAGCAAAATGGTATGTGTGTGAGATAGCAGAAGTGAAATAGTGACTGTCAGGAAATAAACTTGGCCGATTGTGAATGAAAGAAATGGAGAAATATAAATTTTTCTTCATTAGGAGTATGAAAGGGAAGGTGATGTGGATGAATGTAGTTATTGCTAAAAGGACGGGACAAGACTGTTCCCAGTACAATAATAATTATGTTGTGTAAAAAGAAATTGTCCATTGGAGAGATCAAAATTAGTTATGTGTTGAAGAAGGGTTGTAACAGCACATTGCTAAGGATTTTATATATAGGGAAAAGTACAATAGTGTTGGTACGACCGTGGAAATAAATTTTTTTCCCCTATGGATAAATTAATTTATTTTGGGGAGATAAGGAGATGGATTTGGCAGATAAAGGGAACGAATAGTGAGAAAGTCTAGAAAGAGTAGAAAAAAGGGATGTGCATAAGATGGAGAATCCAAAAAGAGGTTAACAGAAATCTGGTTAGGCATACTTTTCAGCAAGAGTCAGAAGCGAGAGTGAGGAAGTGTGGGTCACACATACCCGAGAGATATACGAGGGTAGCCATGTTGAAGGCGATAGTCAAGTAGACATTGTGTTGTGCCAATTCTCAGACACAAGGAGACACGATTGGGTAGCAATTAACCCAACAAAGTGACAGCATAAATTCTGGACAGAACTGAAGAACGAAGGAGCGAGTTATGCTCCACTCAGAAAAAGGGTACGTAGAGTGAATTAGTTACATCCATACCATAGTTCTGTTACTCGTCTAAGATAGTGGCCATCTAGAACCAGGGAAAAGGAACAACCCCGGAGGAGTCCAGTATCACTTCAATAACCTGAACCTAGAGCGAAAATATCAATAGATAAGGAGATAGATACTAGTAACATCTGAACAACCATAAGATAAATAGACATTACAATATTGAATATAATTCTAAATATGTGAGCGAGTGGTAAAGACGAAAGTGTGATGGACCAAGATTGTTGGAGGTCCGGGTAACAGCAGTGGCCCACATTGTAAATAAACAGTATTCCAGTTGACTATGGCGTTCCCTATTTGTATAGAAGATCTGCTTAGTGTTATGTAGTTGCTCGCTGTGTGTTGTAACCAATCATCAACCATAAAGTCAATCATCAACGTTTGAGGCAAAGAACCTGGGCATACAACGGCCAAGCTAGGTAACCTCCTGTTAGCGCAGGCAGCCAGACTTACAAATGTGATGTTTGTGGAGCAGCATTTACTTTGAGCAGTTATCTACAAAAACATAAAAGAATACATACAGGAGAGAAACCTTACAAGTGTGGTGCTACTTTTACATGGAGCAGTAATCTTCAAAATCATAAAAGAATGAATACAGGAGAGAAGCCTTACAATTGTGATGTTTGTGGAGCAGCATTTACCATGAACAGTAGTACGGTATTGTCGTAAATTTATTTTGAGAGAAAAGAGTCTTGGAAATAGTGGTCCTATTTAGAGTGTAGACTGGTGGTGAAAAGCTTAGTGATAGAAATTGTAGAGAGTGAAATAGTTGCTCCACAGAGTGCTGGAGGAGAGTAAAGACAGACTTATTTACGACAAATCGTTTCTCTCAATCTTCTCTTCAGACTCTCCTGGTCAAACAATTATTTGCCAGTTTCCAGACACACATATGCGCTCACACCGATTTGGTGCTTCAAACACACAGACGCATGTGAATACAAACTATATTAAACAAATAGGGGAAATGTTGGGCTTTGGGTATTCCAACACAGTCCAATATAAGTTTAGGATGTTTATTTAACAGTAAAGAATCAGTTACAACATATATCATATGTTTACAAACAAAATATATCATAGGTAGAGAAATTACAAATGACCAGGTGGGGAGGGGTTTATGAAGATTGGTATCCACTACACCCTTTCCTCCTGAAAATAGACAGAGATAAACCCAGTCCAAAGATAGGTAATTTATCAGATAGATAGTTAATTTTATCCCAACGGTAAATTAATGTACTCTGATACGAGAGGTTAACAATACTAGGGGTAGGTGGTGGAATAAGTCCTATTGTTCTCCAAATGTTTTTCCCTTTACTAAGCAAGTAAAAAAAGGGGGGGGGGGGTGTGTGTATAAACAGAGTTCACAAAAAGGAAATCCCCCTTAAAGGAAACAATACAAGGAATATAGACAAATATGCTAATTATCAAGTAAGGCAATTGATAAATTTAGCAACTATATATCTCTTTCATTCATGCGTGCTAGTAAAGGCCTTCACTCATCTTGCTCACACTTACCGATTGTGAAAAAATCTGGCACTCCATAGAATAACACAACAGCAATTACACCTCAAACTAAATGTATGAGTGTTAGTTCAAGTTCCAGCCCCAGATTAGCGGGTAGGCGGTCAGCACATAAAAAGGATCCCGTAATCGCTGGAAAATGAATCTGTATTTGTGTCTCTTTTCTTAATAACAGTTTCTATGGGAGGGCACGGTCTCTGATACTGGGGTGAGGATGGTGTGGTCTATTTGACTTTGCCGCTGATAATAAAAATTCTTACGCGTGCTGATACACTTTATCCGTGAGGTATGGTTTAAGTCCAAGGAGAAAACTAGTCACATCACTGTTCAGGTAAATATGTATTCTCTCTGTGTATCAGTAAACTAACAAAAGCTCGGGCCAGTGTTCTTCCCGTTACACAACTTAATTTGCTTGATGGTGTGTTAAATTTGTCTTTGGGTGTGCTTTCTTTGCTATAAGTTAGATAGCGGAATTCCAAACATAGAATCGCCTTAAAAATTTACACAGTCTCAACAAGTTCTGAGTCAGGGAGACTCACTGTTTATGCTTTGCTTTGCTTAGATTGATTTGCTGTGCTTAGATTGATTTGCAGGTGCTTAGACTGATTTGCAGTGCTTAGACTGATTTGCTGGGTTGCAAAAGGGATCACTCTATATGAAAAATAGAAAACATGTAATTCATATCGAAAAATCCAATAACATTCTAAAATGCAATAAATTTAACGTTAAGACTATTATATGCACTCATGGATTTAATTATGTATTTAAGAATACACTTCGCGAGTTCTAGTGATAAAACACGCATATATATCTAGGACTTAACTCAATTAGTTAGTTAGAAATTCCTTCGCGACTTTAAAAGTTAATTTAATCATTTTAAGCATGTATTATTTTTGGAAATACTATAATAGATATATCATTAATTCTACAACTGGAAACTTTTGAGATAGGTTTAATTTAATAGATTTAAATCAACACAAAATCCAGTGAAATAACATGAATGAACTAGACCACTGATCACTTTAGAACAAGTATATTATACCGTTTAGCGCAGAATACTACACTCCAGTATAGCCAAGAAATCCAGAGTGAATTTTAGCCGGATTTAAACTATAAGCTAGTGAGTTTTAAAATCTCCGGCAACGAGTGATAACATGGCCTTCTACAGGGTTCTATATATATGAAAATGAAATGAAGATGTGTGGGACATGAGAAATTTTCGCACCTCTCTTCATCTCGAGAAGAAAATGAGATTTCTACACCGCTCGACATGGCCTGTTACTCCATTTCCTGGTCGCTTGGGGTTCTCCCGTTCCTCAATCTTTCGGGCAAGTTTGCCGATTGACACAGAGGTGCGAAGTCTGCGAGAAGGCTTGCCTCATCTACTCTGGTTCACATTGTCGTGTCATCTCAGCAGCAGGAGACTTCCAGACATCCTCAGTGTCTTTGAGGTTAGCCGCTAAACTCGTTTGATTTAGGCAACGCCCCCTATTTGGGCAGGCTACTGTCCCAGGTAATGAAAAAACTGCCTAGAATCGCTGTAGAGACAGGAGTGATCTTCTGGCGACGCCCCGCTAGCTATGGGGGACGGGCGAAGTGAGTAAATAACTTCTTAAAATTGTTCCTGGGATAACAGTGGGGGTGGTTTAAACTGCTCCTTAAGTCAATGCGATTCTCTGAACAGGACATACGATAACAGTCTACATATCTAATTAGCCAACATGGAAACGTTTCAGGCTGATGACGGTTTCAGCCATTGTTCAGGGGTTCTAATGTTATGCGAGAAAAATTACCCTGTCATCCAACTCTTTCAGGGACGCTAAATTGTTCGTCACAGGTATACAAAGTCATAAAAGAATACACACAGGAGAGACGCCTTGCAAGTGTAATGTTTGTGGAGCAGCCTTTACTGTGAGCAGTAGTCTACACAATCATAAAAGAAAATGTACAGGAGAGAAGCCATAGAAGTGTGATGTTTTTGGTGCAGCATTTACTGAGATGGGTAGCTTACAAAGTCATAAAAGAATACATACAGGCAATAAACCTTACACGTGTGATGTTTATGGTGCTGCATTTACTGAGAGTGATAGTTAACAAAGACATAAAAGAATACATACAGTAAATAAGCCATACAAGTGTGATGCTACATTTACTGAGAGTGGTAGTCCACAAAGGCATAAAATAATACATACAGTAAATAAGCCATACAAGTGTGATGTTTGTGACACAACATTTACTGAGAGTGGTAGTCTACAGAGACATAAAAGTATACATAGCTTAGTGTGAGTGATAGTGCTGCTGCTGCTTGCTGTGATTTAATCATTCAGTCTCACAAGATAATAGAGCAAGACAAATCCTACAAGTGTGATATTTATGGTGTATCATTTATTGAGAAAGATAACCTACAACAACATACAAGAATACATACAGGAGAGAATCCTAATTGGCGTGTTGTTTGTGATGCTTAATGTCACAGAATTCCTTCCCCTGCTTTGCAGTAGTTGTACTTGTCCAACATGGTATCACTCACTTGATATTCACGGCTGTGTGAGGTCACAGTGACAGAGAAGTACACTGGTAGTGGTATCACTCGATAGTCATGGCTGTGTGAGGTCACAGTGACAGAGAAGTACACTGGTATCACTTGATATTCACGGCTGTGTGAGGTCACAGTGACAGAGAAGTACACTGGTAGTGGTATCACTCGATAGTCATGGCTGTGTGAGGTCCCACTGACAGAGAAGTACACTGGTATCACTCGATAGTCACGGCTGTGTGAGGTCCCAGTGACAGAGAAGTACACTGGTATTACTTGATAGTCACGGCTGTGTGAGGTCACAGTAACAGAGAAGTACACTGGTATCACTTCATAGTCACAGCTGTGTGAGGTCACAGTGACAGAGAAGTACCCTGGTATCACTTGATAGTCATGGCTGTGTGAGGTGACAGAGAAGTACACTGATATCACTCAATAGTCATGGCTGTGTGAGGTCACAGTGTCAGAGAAGTACACTGGTATCACTCAATAGTCACGGCTGTGTGAGGTCACAGTGACAGGGAAGTACACTGGTATCACTCAATAGTCACGGCTGTGTGAGGTCACAGTGACAGAGAAGTACACTGGTATCACTCAATAGTAACGACTGTGAAAGTATCTGGAACTGACATAGAACAGTCAGACCTTACTGTGCCACCCTGCAGTGTGACTAATAGTGCTAACAATTCAACAAACTCAACTTCAACTTTAGTGAATGAATAAAGCTGTTGAATACAATTAATACATCCTTTTTGTTTACTTCTATCTCAATTTTGTAATTATTGGTGAGTGTTGGTAGATGGTGTAAATGGAGAAGTATATTTACAGCTGATGATTTTACAATTTATATACATATATATATATATATATATATATATATATATATATATATATATATATATATATATATATATATATATATATATATATATATATATATATATATATATATATATACATACATACATGCATACAATTGGATTTTCCAATTGAATTCTTTAACTAAAGTCTTCCACAAGTTTCCTGGCACTAGTCTTTAACTATCCTGTATATTTACTGAACATTATTTGTCCTCAACAAAAAGTTTCTTTTGACTACTCACATAGATCACTGGAATGAGTCTTGTATTATTCATCTTTTTGAACAATGTAGTGGCAAACTTCTCTCTTGCTAAAAGTCTGGTCCGTTCATCATGTGATGTATTCTTTCCAAACCGTTGTCTCCATTACAGCTGCTCTGAACACATCACGATTCTGGGCAAGTCGATCTGCATCAGCCAAAGACAAGTTCAGACTCTCTGTGATGTCCTGAGTCCACCGTTGTCTAGGTCGACCCCTTCCCCTTTTTCCAGGGATCATACCTTCCATCCCTTTTTTTCCCAGACTATTATGTCTTTTTATATGACCGAACAATTTCAGCTTCCTTATTGCGATGGTATTTAGGAGCCAATTTTCCTCTACGTTTAGTGTGTGCATTACTTTCCTGTTGGTCTTTCTTTCTGTCTAGGGTATTCTCAACATCCTTCTGTAGCATTTCATTTCGAATGATGTGACCTTTTTTGCATCTGTTTTAATGTGTATTGAGTGTTCAAGTCTCACAGTCGTATATTGCTACTGGGAATATATATGCTCTGATCAGATGTAACATTGTTTCTTTGCTTGTGCCTTGCCATAGGTTTTTCATCTGTATTAGTTTATGTGAAGCAATTGCAAGTCTTCTTTTAATTTCTACTGCACAGTCGCCAGAGCTGTTGATGATTGATCCTAAGTATTCGAATTCCTTAACACTTTCCAGTTCTTCGTTATCAATTTTAATATCTGGTGTGGTCTTTACTTTGTTGTCAATACTTTGGTCTCCTTGGCGTTTAGGTATACATTCTGGGACTCGCTGTGTTTTTTGGTGGACAGAATTAATTGCTCAAGTCCTTCTGGGTTGGTCGATAGGAGGACTGTCGTCAGCATTTCTGATTTTCGGGAACTGGTATCCGCCGATGTTAAATGAGTCAAACTCGGTGTGTTCTTGGTCATCTCTTACGTTTCTCATGACATTCTCGGCATAAATGTTAAACAGGTAAGGGGAAAGGGTACAGCCTTGTCTTACTCCTTTCTGTACTTGAAACTATTCTGATGTTTCCCCCTCTATTCTTTTGGCTGCCTGCTGTTCTTGGTACAGCAGTGCGATGAGTTGGATAAGGTGGTGTGGAAATCCCATATTTTCCATAATAGTCCATAACTGCTGATGTTGTACACAGTCGAAAGCTTTGGTGTAATCAATGAAACAAAATGGTCTGTTAGCCCACCCAATGACTGAGGGGGACTAAAGGTCTGTAAAGCTTCAACCACTGTGCTCCTTTGAAGTTATAGGCAACGGGTTGAATAACTTAGGACTTGAGCTCGAAGACTCAAATATGAACCTGGAACAAGGAGTAACATGTGGCTGTTCTGTGACATAGAGCACACATATTCCCTATTGTTCATGAGGTGAGTTTGTCTCAGTGCATGCGTATTGGATGGATGATATATGGTTTGGTACAAGCCAGATATAGCATAAGAAGACAAGTGTCTACTTGCAGAAAATTTTCAAATTAAATAATGCATAAATAAATCAAATAATATGATTACATGGGTATGATGCACCCTTTTCCTTCCACCTATGCATGCCAAGTCAGTGATGTACGAGTACTTGCTGGTGGGTTATAGTATCCCAGATAAGGACTAGCATGGTTAAATAGCCCTGACAAGGACTGGTTAGGCAAGGACTGTGGGGGTTATATTACGAGTTTCAAGTTTCATCAAACATACCCGTACAGACAAATGTTAAGTCTGATAGACTCAAATTTTAAACAAAACCTGAAATAAAATGATATTATTCATACAAATATCTTTAGTAATCCTACATACCCTTTAGAATCGATGTAAGCTCAGTGTAGAACTGGTTTGTAGTGAAGTATGTCTGACCTGCATTCAGAAAGGACAGTATTAGTCTTGGCAGCTACTTTTCTTCCTCACTCTCTCACTCTGGCAGTTTGGTGTTAGTGTGTGTTTTTGAAACTAGCGCTGCTTCTTTATATAGTGCGAGCGTGGGCGTATCGAAGAGCTTACTCGGTGTGGAACATTTTTGTTCTCAAGAATTCATCCTTCTGAATGAACATGGGCATGTATCCTACCAATTGTTCCTCCACACCACTAAACACTTCTATCTGTCCCTTTCTTCTACTTTTATTTTCCTGATTGGGAGCTTCCATTTCATATTTTAATTGAAATCAACAAAGACATGTATTTATTAGGATTTTCTAAAGTCTATCGTTTTCTTCTTTCTCGTTCGTCCTGAGAATTACGTTGGTTGCATTGTGTCCGTTTACAGCAAAGCTGCGATATTTGTGCCTTTTGGCCGACACATCTGACTTCAACACAGTATTTTTTAGGACCGGGTTTGCCTTCCCTCTTCGATACCTACTCTCAGAAACACAAACATCCATCCACCAGGGACATAAATTGTACACTTAACTCAGTAAACCCAAGCACAGCAGCTCATAACCATCAATTACCATCCTCAGCTGACATGCATGTATCTAGAAAAGCTACACTTAAGCGCACTTACCACGCTAATCTTTATGACCAAATGTATCCCCCACTACCCACACGACAGACACGCCAGCTGCTAACTGCACAACAGACACCACTGGACAGATGGAAAGACTGGACTACAAGTAACACCCATTCACCTAATCACAACGCAGGAACTACAGCACAAAAATGGGAGTTTCCTCATCCCGTCTCCACCCACCCAGAAAGGAATTCTAACAGTTCATTCGTTTTACAGCAGCTTACTCAATATAGTCCAGAAATATTAATGCAGGCTCTTCGGATGTCTATGTACGTCTCTACGGAACAAGATTAAGACCAAGCAATGCCTAATCTACTAACTTAAAACTGTTTTAAAACACATTTGCAGTTTAACATTCGACCTGACACGTTCTCTTTGCAAGCACTTTAGTGTTCTTTGTCCTGAGATAAAAGACATAGCTGAGTATCAGCGTAGAACTGTCACTTTTAGATTTTAATTTTTTTATTTTATTTTAACATTGTCTGTTTAACATTTCTTTCTGTTTGAAACAGACTGTGCTTAAAGCAAGTAAACTCATTCTTTGTGTGTGCAAGAATCAAGTTACAGTAAACTGCTCCAGAGTATTTAGAGCAGTGTGTATCTAAATTTGTTTCTGACATTGTAATAATTATATCGTATTAATACTATTGTTTTCTTATTATTATTATCTGTGCTTATTCCTCTCATTCCTACGCTCACTATGGGGCACCTTCGTTTTTTCGTGTTGAGGAAAATTAGGAAATTCACACAAAACTAACAAGCTAAGTTACAGCGTGTACCTTTAACTGTCTCAAAAAGATTAATTCTCTACATTGACTCTGGTTGAAGTAAAAATATTCCTTTTTGTTCGGAACAGACTATTTTAAGATAAAAGCCACCTTTTGTGCAAAGATTTGTGTTTTAAGATGAGTGTTACAAGTGTATGTGTTTGTATTATAAGATGAGGTTACACATGTGTGTGTGTATTATAAGATGAGTGTTACAAGGATGTTTGTATGTATTATAAGATAAGTGTTACAAGTGTGTGGGTGTTTGTATTATAAAATGGGTGTTACACATGTGCATGTTTCTATTATAAGATGAGTGCTACAAATGTGTGTGTGTGTTTGTATTATAAGGTGAGTGTTACAAGTATGTTTGTGTTTGTATTATATGATGAGTTTTACAAGTGTGTGTGTTTTTTTGTATTATATGATGAGTGTTACAAATGTGTGTGTGTTTGCATTATAAGATGAGTTTTACAAGTGTGTGTGTGTTTGTATTATATGATGAGTGTTACAAGTTTGTGTGTTTGTTTGTATTATAAGATGCGTGTTACAAATGTGTGTGTGTTTGCATTATAAGATGAGTTTTACAAGTGTGTGTGTTTGTATTATATGATGAGTGTTACAAGTTTGTGTGTTTGTTTGTATTATAAGATGAGTGTTACAAATGTGTGTGTGTTTGAATTATAAGATGAGTTTTACAAGTGTGCTTGTTTGTATTATAAGATGAGTGTTACAAAGCTGTGTGTGATTGTATTATAAGATGAGTGTTGCAAGTGTGTTTGTATTATAAGATGAGTGTTGCAAGTTTGTGTGTGTGTATTATACGATGAGTGTTACAAGTGTGTGCTTGCATTATAACATGAGTGTTAGAAGTGCATGTGTTTGTATTATAAGATGAGTGTTGCAAGTGTGTGTGTTTGGATTATAAGATGAGTTTTACAAGTGTGTGTGTGTTAGAGCGTTTTCTTGAAGAAGAAGGAGAAGGTGTTGGTTGAGTCTGTAACGCGAATGGATGTCCTTCTAAGCAATGTGGTAATAAGTCAACTTGAACTTCCAACCAGAGGCACATCAACTAATGCCAAGACGGTATGCAGTTCATTCAATTTATTTTTTGACATCATACGGTAGACTATATGAACATGTTGATATAGACGACGGACGGTTAACTTGCAACAGTACAGCACGGTATACAACGTAGGTTTTCATATTAACAATACAGTTAGTCCATTCCATAAGATAATCTCCCTGATAACATCAGACTAGTTATACAGAGTTTGTAACATGGCCTCCAAGAAAACAAATGAGGCAGTTATATACTATAGGTCATCTTCCGTTATACTGTGACCTTGACCATGACGGAGATCCTTATTATATCTGGCAAAATCATCTACTGTTCCAATCCTCCGTAATCTCCTTTCTGATCGTTGCCTCTCAAATTCAATCAACATTTGAAGTACAAACATATATCTATTCCTGCCAACGGCTTTCGTTGCATTAGCACTAAAATATAACCAATACTTGAGTCACCACTGCTCTACGCTGACATTATCCTCAGCGTCGACGAATGAATCAATATTACAACAATATTCCCAGACAATCCTATTCCCAGGAGTATGTCGGATTAAAATTTACATTACATGTTCATCATAGGACTCCATTTTGGAACCAATAGGTCATTGGTCCAACTAGACGTAAACATGACGAAATTCATTATAATTTATATATAATACTTGCATTCTCTCCCCGAGAAAATCACCAGCATCAAGTTGACCAAGGTCCTCATCTTCTTGGCAGACGGACGGTCACACTGGCTATAAAATATACCCTCAACACGGGTTCGAACGCCACAAGTCAAAGGACTGATTCTTGGGCACTAAACTGCTCAACCCTAGCTATGACGTAGACTGGTCTTTTAGCAACAATTGCGGGCGGGGTAACCCAATACTCGCCTTAGTGCACAATCGTGCGCTACGAAAAATCAAACTCACCAAGAATACTTACTATCATGTAAGTTGGTGCGTAAAGTTTATTACCGAGGTAGGACCACATATTAATAAATATGAGACTACCCTCATCTGTAACAACTGTAAAGGCCTACGAAAAAGGGCTCTACAGATTCCTTACCAATCCCCCCAAAAAAATTAATTATATTAATTTTTTTTCTTTACTACTCGAAACAAGAGGTGATTCAAGTGTACATAATCATACAATATTAATATAGCATGACATAAAATCATCAAAACATAAATATGAAATTTAAGTTAACTCAAATAAACAAAAGGCATGCACAAAAGCATACATCCACAATTGACCACCTTTGGTACAAAGTGGTAAATGAAATAAAATCGCATATAGAAATAATGAATAGAAACGCAAAAATGAAAAGAAATGTGAAAATCAATGAATAAACAGAAAAGTGATGGATATGTCTTAAAAATGACAAGTGAAAAAAAATGAAAGAATACAATTTAAACGCATGTATAGAGCAACACACTTAACTGTGTCTAAAAGTTCCTTTGTGGTACTAATACAAGTGCATATGTGAAATCACTGTTCTTACAGAGTGATAACTATTAAATGTAGATAATGTAATTAAATATGTCATAGTGACCCAAATTAATTCTTATACTCATTAACTAAGTATAAATGGTTACTAATCTACCGATTTATTTATTTTTACTAAATTAACAGTGTCATTAAATTTCTTGTATTAAGAAAGTTCCATTGTCCTGCTGGAAACCGTAAAATAATACTAGGTTCCGTTCCATGAAAAAAAACCAACCAAGTGTTCGCAATGTCAATATCATGTGTAAGTAAATGTTATTTTCACAAAGATAGTCATATACTTTAAAGTTCCATGTTATTTTAGTACATAATCTGTGTAGCTTTCACTTGACTGAATGTTAATGAATATTGTAATCGAGGTATCACATGTAAAAAGTTACTCTTGACAAACTGTCAGTATCGAAGTTCCGTTATCTGCAGTGCGTAGCTGTTACTGTGATTCGTTAGGACATCTCGACAACACGTCTGCGAGAACATTCTGAGTACCAGGTATGGAATCGTGAATCGAAGAGCGATCGCAACCTAGTTGTTTGGCTGATTTCACGTCTCTCGTGTTGAGGGCAGTAAGATGCGTAAAACAAATGGTAAATTCGCATTAGGCAACCTTAAAACAGGAGGATCCGAAAAGAATTTCTTCATGGTATCCAACGCGATTTGATGTTCATTTGACCACCGAATCATGTTAGCTGCACCTTTCCTAAGTAATGAAGAGAAAGGAGCAGTGATTGATGAAAGATGTGGTATGAATTTCCCATAGTATCGAACTAGTCCTAAAAGAGATCGTACTTGTTTCTTTGTTTTAGGTGTAGAGATATTAAGGATTTTAGAGACATTACTGTCCTCTGTGTATAACATACCACGACCAAAACGGTGACCCAAAAAAGAAATATCGTGGAAACCCACAAATGCCTTTGATGGCTTAGCAGTTAAGTTATGATATTGTAACGTGGACAGTAATGAGTTTAATCCTTTCATATGTTCTTCCCACGAGTCACTGAAAAGACAAATGTCATCTATGTACGCAATGACATTGGGATGATGAGATAGAATGTGGCGCATCATGCGCACGAACGTAGCAGGAGCGTTGACTAACCCGAAAGGCATAAAATTCCATTGGAAGAGACCCCGGGGAGTCGAGAAAGCAGTGAGTGGCTTTGCCCTTTCTGTCAATGGTACCTGCCAATAGCCCTTTGACAGATCAAACTTAGAGAAGAAAGTAGAATGAGATAATTTTAATAATAAATCTTCTAAAAGTGGCAAAGGTTCAGCGTCAAATTGTGTGACTTTATTTAATTTTCTGTAGTCGACACATAGACGTATATTGTTATCTTTTTTTCTAATTATCACCATCGATGAAGCATATGGTGACAACGATGGTTCAATTATGTTTAATCGAAGCATCTCATCCAATTCCTTTTCGACCTTATCCCGAAAGTGTAAAGGTATGGGATATGGACGAATATGGATAGGTGTTTCATTAGTTAGAAGGATATCATGTTGAATAGCTGACGTATGACCTGGAATGTCGGTGAGGACCTTATCATACGTTTGGAGTAGTGATGAAACGTGAATAATACTCTTTCAACATGTTAATGTGAAAGGTTTTGTGTTTTCCGTTAATATCGACGATGTAGTCAACATCGGATATTCTTGAGATGATCCTAAAAGGACCTCTCCATGTGATCAGTAGACGATTGTTATGAGAAGGCAGTAAAACAAAAGCCTCGTCACCAGGAATAAGCTGACGAAGACATCTATATCTTTTTGCAAATAGACGAGCTTTTTCTTTAGCCTCTTCGGATGATACAGTAGCTAATTTACAAGCATCTATTATTCTCTTCCTTAAAGAGATGACATACTCATATGAGGATTGAGTTTCTTCAGGTATATTATCTTCAACCAATAAATCATGGATTAAAGACATAGGTCCGCGTGGTTGTATGCCAAAAACCAACTGGAAGGGAGAAAAACCCGTGGCTTGATTTTTCACTTCATGGTACGCAAACAGAGCAGCGGGCAGGACCCGATCCCATTCCTGAGGGTGATCTTGAGTCATCTTACCCAACAACTGCTTAAGTGTCCTATTCTGTCTCTCAATCAACCCATTTGACATGGCATGGTATATTGAACTGAGAGATCTATCGATACCCAATCTCTTCATAACCTGTGACATGGATTCGGAAATAAATTGGACACCATGATCCAATAGGATCTTACGCGGAAAACCAATGCGTGAAAAGATCAACATTAAAGCCTCTGCAACACTGGCAGATGAGGGGTTCTTAAGAGGTATGGCCTCAGGCCAACGAGTACACATATCGATACAAGTAAGAATATGTGTATGTCCTCTTGCAGATGGCAATATAGGACCAATGATGTCGATCGCCATTTTATCAAATGGTCTAATAGGTATGTCCACAGCCTGAATATGAGCATTATGATATGGACCCCTTACTTTAACTTCCTGACATATCACGCAGGAACGACAATAAAGATTAACATCTCTATGTACGCCAGGCCAATAGAATGTGGATAGCACTCTAGATTTGGTTCACGAAAAACCCATATGACCTGCACATTGAGAATCATGAGCATGTCGTAATATTCTAGGTCTCATAGAAGACGGGACCAGAATTTGTGAACGCACCAAAGAATCTGTTTCTCTTATTAATCTAACTAAAATACCCTTTTTTAGAGCAAATTGGTGTCTAGACTTTGCAATTGTGTTGTTATTCTTTCTCTTAGTCACCAGTTGAAAAAATCTCTGCAAAGAATTATCAACCTTTTGTAAATTAGCAAATATCTCCCTTGAAATAGGAGAATCATCATCGTTACTATTTTGAACCGTTGGTTCAGAAGTTGATTCACGCGACAATTCAGTAGCTTGTGCTCTGGTAACCACTGCATTTGCAGCATGAATATGTCGCTTTTCCCATTCATCAATCTGCTGTGGTGTACACTCTTTTATACCGTGTATACAACCAAGGATCACATCGCTAACTGGATTCTGGAGAAGACAGGCATGGATCTTCCCTGAAAAAAAGGAGTGTGCAAATTAATAATGGCTGTAGGAAAGGTTTCCACAGTTCCCCCAAATGTGACGCACTTGACCACGTTGCCCGTGGCCAAAGACGGGTCGATCAGTGAGTTCCGCACACCGACTGTACTGCATCCAGAATCATACAAAATAGAGCAAGGAATAGAGTTAACGTATCCCCTGTTAAATTTTAAAGAACCCTTGCCATGATGAACCGATGCAGAAGTAGCTGTACAAACTGCTGGTAGACTGGGTAGAATGTGTCCGCATCGCAGCGTCGTGATCGCCTTGGGCTGGAATAGCGTTGAGCATTCTTGACATGTCTTTCCCTGCTCTAGATCAATACAAGACATAGCATTATGTTGATTAGCATTATTGTCTTTATCTTTGTTAGGTTGTGATTCAATTGAAGCAACATTGGAATGTTGACGTGACCTACTCAGCGATCTATCTCTCCGTCGCGATCGATTTTGACTATTGTCATTAAAATTGCTATAATTATTGTTTCTACTATCGTTAAAATTTGGATTAAGTCCGACCATGAAAGTTATCTGTTGTGATGTTGGCTATATGATTTATTCATAAATCTATGTCTATTTTCAGGATAATGTGATTGAGATCTCCAATGTTGTTTATTATTATTACCTTGATAATATTTAGGATTGTTGTTACTAAAATCTCGAGATCTGTGAGATTGGCCCCAGGATACATTAAATGGAGCAGACTGTTGGTATTGTTTCCCCTTTTGAAACTGACCATGGTTGTAATTATTATTACTTCCCCTTTGAAAATTTCTATCGCTACTCATCGAACGGTTTTTAGGGACATTGTTATGTTGCATAGCGAAAGCAACGGGTAAATCGTCCTTTATCTGCGCATTGCTGACATCCATGTTAGGATGAGCGGTGCAGAAATTTTTACAATGTTCTGACATTTCTTTTATATTACTTGGCTTACGTTCATGTAGAAACGCAAGAAATGCAGGACTTACTGCCGATAAAACTTTATCTCGTAATAATAAGTCGAAAATACCGTCATAAGATTTCTCTACCTTTGACAGTTCAATCCATCTTTCCAAGGTAAGACTATTTGAGAGAGAAAATCGTCGAAGTTCTTGCTAGATTGTGGGAGCATAGATTTGAACTTAATTCTATACTGATCTTCTGTCATTTGAAATTTGTTTAGAAGAGCGGCACTGAGAGCATCATAATTATTTTTATCTACAGCGCAAGTAGTGTGATAAACAGCTAATGCCTCTCCTGTAAGTAATCTGGATAAGTGAGTGCAATATAGTGATTTATCCAAGTTGTACGACATACATATAGCCTGAAATCTGTCCAGGAAGAATATCACATCGTCGGATGGTGAACTAAATTTTGGCAATTTTAGATGAACCTCTCTAAAATTCTCATGTCTATATGAAGACTGGCCTTCCTGAGTCTTTTGAGTATTAGCTTCATGAGCCAATCTAAATTGTTCCAACTCCAATTACTTAAGTTTTTGCTCATGTTGAACCTGAAGCTGATATTTTCTGGTGTTCTCCTCAGCTATCAATCTCCTTTCTTCAATTTCCTTTTGTTTAAATTCAAATTTATATTTTTCTTCAGCCTCGAATTTTTTCTGTTCTGCCTCACGCTGAAATCGTTTCTCTTCTAGTTCAGCGGCTAATCTTATCTTCTTCTCATTTTCCTCAGCACGTTTCTCTTCTAATTCAGAGGCTAATCTCATCTTCTTCTCATTCTCACCAGCCTCAAATCTTAAATGTTCCAATCTTAATTTCTCAGCCTCTAATCTTTGAGATTCCAACCTTTGAGACTCTTTGTATTCTGTCATAGCAAATGATCTAATCTATTCAGGAGGTATATTAAGCGCCTTAGCCTGCTTAATAAAATAGTCTAAGGTAGACATTATTCAATATTATTATGAAATAATTCTACTTAAAAGTGTTACTATACAAAGTGGTCTTCGTTCCTGTCCTAAAACGGAAAATTATAGTTACATAATAGGCAATTATATTAATAATTAATCAAGCAATTTACGCAATGAAATGTAATGAAAGCAACAACGTGATAGACAATAGGAACAATACTGACGAGACACGATAATCAAAGACGAATGAAAACAATCGTAGAAATCAAATAAAATAAAATGTGGAACTAAGATAGAATGTCGTAAAAAATTACGATGACATCTACGATCAAGTAATGAACAAGACAATTGACAACACAATGTAAAAACATAGGTTTTGTAAAAAAAACTGAACGAAAGTCAGGTTACAAGGACGATAATCACATACAGGACACATGATAAATTAAAATACGAGTAAAATAACTACGAATACTACACTTAAAACTTGACGTAACAGCTAAACAATTACTGTTATAAGGAACAAGTAGCGATCAGAACTTCAGCAAGGTTTCTAGCCTTGAACTGGAATTATCGCTCAATTGAAACTTACAAACTAAATCCTATAGAACATCTGACAAGAGCCCGAATCAGCTTCGAGATGAACCTCGTTTGTCAGATCGACCTCCCAACCTCCCACGATAAACATAAAACATAGAACATGAAACATGAATAAAAAAGTAATGGACATATTACCCAGCGATAGGATGCAGCTAACTGTAAAACGGTGAAATAAACACGACGTTTTTACTTATCTCAATTGAAAACAAAAAGATATCCCTCGCATCCGGGACTGCATGTATGAGACATCTACTTGAAGTACTGTAATGCTTGCGTCCACTGTTGACAACTTGAAGTTACAGTCACTGGGTTGACCTTGACATTGGATGACCGTTAAATTGCTGTAAGGTCCAGGATGTTGTCGCCTTGAAAGATCTCAATTTCTGTTCAACCGTTTTTGATTGTAGACTTGAGTTCGATACCACTACTGAAAACTGGCTATTTTCAGAGCACACTTGGCCACCATTTCTGTTAGAGCGTTTTCTTGAAGAAGAAAGAGAAGGTGTTGGTTGAGTCTGTAACGCGAATGGATGTCCTTCTAAGCAATGTGGTAATAAGTCAACTTGAACTTCCAACCAGAGGCACATCAACTAATGCCAAGACGGTATGCAGTTCATTCAATTTATTTTTTTACATCATACGGTAGACTATACGAACATGTTGATATAGATGACGGACGGTTAACTTGCAACAGTACAGCACGGTATACAACGTAGGTTTTCATATTAACAATACAGTTAGTCCATTCCATAAGATAATCTCCCTGATAACATCAGACTAGTTATCATCTCATCTCAACCCATAACCCGTCATGGGTCGTAGGGGTGCCATGATGGAAGCATCAGCAGACAGGGTCCTCCACTGCTCTCTATTCTCAGCAATGCGTACAAGTGTGGAGAAACCGTGTCCTGCCCATTCTTTGATGTTATCAGCCCAGGATTTTCTTTGCCTTCCTCTTCTCCGTTTACCTTCGACTGTTCCCTGGAGGATCGTTTTCGAAAGGGAGTCATGACGAGTTACATGCCCAAACCAGGCAAGCTTTCGACGTTTCACTATTGACAAAAGTGGTTCTTGATGGCCTGCATAGGTGTTTATCTTCTCTCTAACATAGACATTTGTTTTGTGCTCTTTATAGCAAATGCGCAAAATTCTTCTATAACATTTATGCTCGAAAGCCTGAATCCTTCGCTCCGTATCTGCAGTGAGTGTCCAGCCCTCACACCCATACAAGAGAATAGATAATACAAGTGATTTGTATAATTTGATCTTCACATGAAAACTGATGTTACTTTTCCAGATCACATTCAACCTTGTCATGGCAGCTGAGGCCATCTCAAGTCTTGTCTTGATTTCTTTATTTGATCTTCCATCACTACATATAGTGGACCCGAGATATTTAAAGGTGTTAACTTCTTCTAACGTTTGCCCATTTAACGTAATGTTGGTCGGAACATGTTTCTTATGGCTATTCACCAATATCTTGCTTTTTTCTATATTAATTTCCATCCCATATGTTCTTGTTACTTTCTCCAGTCTAGAGGTAAGGTCTTGAAGTTCTGATTCTGTTCCAGCTATCAGATCAATATCATCAGCAAAACGTAGATTACACAGAGGTCGGCCTCCAATCGATATGGTTGATTTATAATCGTAGAGAGCCTCCTGCATAATATGTTCTAGATAAATGTTAAAGAGCACTGGTGACAGGATACATCCCTGGCGAACTCCTGCAGTTGTTTTGAAAAATTCTCCAATGTCATTGCTTGCAAAAACAGCACTGCTTGCGTCCTTGTATAGTGCTTCAATGATATCTATGATGTTGGTATCAAAATTGAATTTTCTCATTATTTGCCATAAACCTTCATGCCAGACTCGATCGAAGGCTTTTGTGAAATCGATGAAGTTATGGTATAAATCATGTTGATGCTGGAGATGTTTTTCGATCAGTAATCTAATATTGAAGATTTGTTCTGAGGTACTTCTTTTTGGTCTAAAGCCAGCCTGTTCTTCTGACAAGATTTCTTCTGATTTCTGTTTTATTCTGTTCAAAAGTATCCTTAACATCACCTTACTTGGATGACTAATAAGGCTAATGGTTCTGTAGTTCTTGCAAATTTTTAGATTTCCTTTCTTTGGAAGCGGTATTACTAATGACTGCGTCCATTCTTTTGGCCATTTTTTTGTACTCCATATCTTCTGGCAAATTGTTGTCATGATTTTTACTATATCTGGTCCTCCATATTTCAAGAGCTCTGCTGACTAGTTATACAGAGTTTGTAACATGGCCTCCAAGAAAACAAATGAGGCAGTTATATACTATAGGTCATCTTCCATTATACTGTGACCTTGACCATGACGGAGATCCTTATTATATCTGGCAAAATCATCTACTGTTCCAATCCTCCGTAATCTCCTTTCTGATCGTTGCCTCTCAAATTCAGAAATGATAACCACTAGCACAGAAGAGGATACAAATGGTGATGAAGATGACATAAAGATGGAAGAACTGAAGGCAGCACTGGAAAAAATCAAGATGGGCAAAGCAGCAGGGCATGATGGTATAACACCAGAAATGGTTAAGTACATGGGAGCATCAGGCGACCTATTACTCCTAAAGGTCCTACAGGCAGCATGGTGCAACAAGGCCATACCAAAGGATTGGGAGATTGCCATCATAACACCGATTTTCAAAAAGGGTGACAATCGACAATGTGGAAACCACAGAGGCATATCCCTTCTCAGTGTCCCTGGTAAAATCAACTCTAGAATCCTAGAGCAGAGACTCCGATGCCTAGCTGAGCCACAATTGGATGAAGCCCAGTGCGGATTCCGAGAAAACCGAAGTACTCAAGACCTAATCTTCACACTCAGGCAGCTGAGTGAAAAGGCCCTTGAGTACAAGAGTGAGATCCATCTTTGTTTCATAGATCTGGAAAAGGCGTTTGACAGGGTCCCCTGGAGCAAACTTTGGGACTGTTTGGCAAGGAAGAACATTCCAGCACCTCTGATTCATGCTATACAGAGCTTCTACAAGTCTTGCAGAAATTATGTGAGGACAGCAAACCATAAGTCAGAAGAGTTCAGAACCACCACTGGTGTAAGACAATGTGATATCCTGTCACCTTATCTTTTCATACTCCTCATGGACGATGTCATCAAGGCATGTAAGGAGAGAACAAGAAAGTATTCAGTGGGGTACTGGAAGATGAGACAGGTCTATATTTCAGAGCTAGCATTTGCTGATGATGTTGTCCTGATTGCTAAATCAGAGACACATCTCCAATCCAACCTGCAAGTCTGGAAGGAAGAGCTGGAGAAGAGAGGGGTGGTCATAAGCAGCTCTAAAACAAAATCCATGGTGATATCACGAGAAGAAAGAAAACATCAGATTAAGTTGGGAGAACAGGTCCTAGAGCAGGTCGACCACTTTAAATATCTCGGAGCTATTATAGACCGAAAGGGGGGCATCAAAGAAGAGTTGGCCACTCGAAAAGCAGCGGCTGGGAGACTTTATCAGGCCATAAATCGAGGATTCCTCAGCAAGAAAGAGATTGGTAAGAAAACGAAGATGGCTGTATACCGCTCCACCTATGTCCCAGTCTTGACATATGGATGTGAGTCATGGGCAATGACTACAACCCACAAAAGCCAGATCCAAACCTCAGAAATGAGGTATCTGAGGAAGTTGGTTGAAGTAACAAGAAGAGACATGGTCCGCAACCAGACGTTACGTCAAGGCCTAAAATCCCACCCGCTGCAGACCCAAATAGAACAGTCCCAACTAAGATGGTTTGGCCATGTCTGCAGAATGGGAGAAGATCGGCTACCACGACAAGCATGGGAAACAAAGAGCCAGGGATCCAGACCTCCAGGACGACCCAGAGTCCGCTGGGAGGACAACATTAGACAATCTTTGTAGGACCGAGGACTAGAATGGAACCAGGCCAGGAAGATGACAGCTGATAGAATAGTCTGGCGCTCTCTCTTCCAAACCTCTACACCTCACGATAGAAGAGGAACGACTAAGTAAGTAAGCCTCTCAAATTCAATCAACATTTGAAGTACAAACATATACCTATTCCTGCCAACGGCTTTCGTTGCATTAGCACTAAAATATAACCAATACTTGAGTCACCTCTGCTCTACGCTGACATTATCCTCAGCGTCGACGAATGAATCAATATTACAACACTATTCCCAGACAATCCTATTCCCAGGAGTATGTCGGATTAAAATTTACATTACATGTTCATCATAGGACTCCATTTTGGAACCAATAGGTCATTGGTCCAACTAGACGTAAACATGACGAAATTCATTATAATTTATATATAATACTTGCATTCTCTCCCCAAGAAAATCACCAGCATCAAGTTGACCAAGGTCCTCATCTTCTTGGCAGACGGACGGTCACACTGGCTATAAAATATACCCGCAACACGGGTTCGAACGCCACAAGTCAAAGGACTGATTCTTGGGCACTAAACTGCTCAACCCTAGCTATGACGTAGACTGGTCTTTTAGCAACACGTGCGGGCGGGGTAACCCAATACTCGCCTTAGTGCACAATCGTGCGCTACGAAAAATCAAACTCACCAAGAATACTTACTATCATGTAAGTTGGTGCGTAAAGTTTATTACCGAGGTAGGACCACATATTAATAAATATGAGACTACCCTCATCTGTAACAACTGTAAAGGTCTACGAAAAAGGGCTCTACAGTGTGTTTGTATTATAAGATGAGTGTTACAAGTGTGTGTGTGTGTTTGTATTATACGGTGAGTGTTACAAGTGTGTATCTTTGTATTGTAAGATGAGTGTTACAAACTTCTGTGTTTGTTTGTATTATAAGATGAGTGTTACAAGTGTGTATGTGTTTGTATTATAAGATGAGTGTTACAAGTGTGTGTGTGTTTGTATTATAAGATGAGTGTTACAAGTGTTATGTGTTTGTATTATAAGATGAGTGTTACAAGTGTGTATGTATTTATATTATAAGATGAGTGTTACAAGTGTGTATGTGTTTGTATTATAAGATGAGTGTTACAAGTGTGTATGTGTTTGTATTATAAGATGAGTGTTACAAGTGTGTATGTGTTTATATTATAAGATGAATGTTAAAAGTGTGTGTTTGTATTATAAGATGAGTGTTTCAAGTGTGTGCATGTGTTTATATTACAAGATGAGTGTTGCAAGTGTGTGTGTGTATTTGTTTGTATTGTAAGATGAGTGTTACAAGTGTGTGTTTGTTTGTATTATGAGATGAGTAATACAAGTGTGTCTGTGTTTGTATTATAAAATGAGTGTTACAAGTGTGTGTGTGTTTGTATTATAAGATGAGTGTTACAAATGTGTGTTTGTATTAAAAGACGAGTGTTACAAATGTGTGTGTTTGCATTATAAGAAGACTGTTACGAGTGTGTGTGTGTGTGATATTGTATTATAAGATGTGTGTTGCAAGTGTGTGTGTTTGTATTAAAAGATGCATGTTATAAGTGTGTGTGTTTGTTTGTATTATAAGATGAGCGTTACAAATTTGTGTGTATGCATTATAAGATGAGTGTTACAAGTGTGTGTGTTTGTACTATAAGATGAGTGTTACAAGTTTGTGTGTATGCATTATAAGATTAGTGTTACAAGTGTGTGTGTTTGTACTATAAGATGAGTGTTACAAGTGCATGTGATTGTATTATAAGATGAGTGTTACAAATGTGTGTGTGTTTGTATTATAAGATGAGTTTTACAAGTGTGTCTGTGTGTTTGTATTATATGATGAGTGTTACACATGTGTGAGTGTTTGTATTATAAAATGAGTGTTTCAAGTGGTGTTGTTTGCATTATAAGATGAGTGTTACAAGTGTGTGTTTTTGTATAATAAGATGAGTGTTACAAATGTGTGTGTTTGTATTATAAGATGAGTGTTACAAGTATGTGTGTGTGTTACAAGTATATGTGTTTTTTATTATAAGATAACTGTTACAAGTGTGTGGGTATATTTGTATTATAAGATGAGTGTTACAAGTGTGTGTGTGTTTGTATTATAAGATGAGTGTTACAAGTGTGTGTGTTTATATTATAAGATGAGTGTTACAAGTGTGTGTGTTTGTATTTTACTATGAGTGTTACAAGTGTGTGAGTGTTTGTTTTATAAAATGAGTGTTACAAGTGGTTGTGTTTGTATTATAAGATGAGTGTTACAAGTGGTTGTGTTTGCATTATAAGATGAGTGTTACAAGTGGTTGTGTTTGTATTATAAGATGAGTGTTACAAGTGTGTCTGTATGTGTTACAAGTATATGTGTTTTTTATTATAAGATCACTGTTACAAGTGTGTGTGTATATTTGTATTATAAGATAAGTGTTACAAGTGGTTGTGTTTGTATTATAAGATGAGTGTTACAAGTGTTTGTGTGTTTGTATTATAAGATGGGTTAGGGGTAGATGTGGCCTCTTATTGGTTAGAGGTAGTTGTAGGTGCAGCCTGTTATTGGGTAGAATTAGTTGTAGATCCGGCATCAGTGGTTATAATTAGTTGTAGGTGCGGCCTTAGTGGTTAGAATTATTTGTAGGTGTGGCCTCTTCTAGAAGAGTTAGTTCTAGCTGCGGCCTCAGATATTAGAGTTATTTGTAGGTGCAGCCTCAGCGGTTAGAGTTAGTTGTAGGTTCAGCATCAATGGTTAGAGTTAGATGTAGTTGCGGCATCAGCGGTTAGAGTTCACTGTAGGTGCAGCTTCAGTGGTTAGAGTTAGTTGTAGGTACGGCCTCAGCTGTTTGAGTTAGTGGAAGGCATGGCCTTTTGGGGGTTAGAGTTAGTTGTAGGTGCGGCTTCTTAGCGGTTACAGTTAGTTGTAGGTGCGGCCTCAGTGACTTGGGTTATTGGTAGGCGCGGCCTCATAGGGGTTGGGGTTAGCAGTAGGCGCTGCCTTATAGTGGTTAGAGTAACTTGTAGGTGCGACTTCTTAGCGGTTAGAGTTAGTTGCAGGTGCAGCATCAGTGGTTAGAATTAGTTGTAGGTGCAGCTTCAGTGGTTAGGGTTAGTTGTAGGTGTGGCCTCACCGTTTGAGGTAAGTGGTTGTCGCAGCCTCTTAGCGGCTAGAGTTAACTGTATGTGCAGCATCTTAGCGGTTAGAGTTAGTTGTAGATGCGGCCTCAGCAGTTAGAGTTAGTTGTAGGTGCAGCGTCAGCAGTTAGAGCTACTTGTAGTTGCAGCCTCAGCAGTTAGAGTTAGTCATAAGTGCGCCCACAGTGGTTAGAGTTAGTTGTAGTTGCGGCCTCTGCTGGTAGAGCTAGTTGTAACTGCAGCCTTATTGGCTAGAGTTAGTTGTAGGTGCGGCCTCAGCGGTTAGAGTTAGTTGTTTGAGCGGCCTCAAAAGTTAGAGTTGGCAGTAGTTGTGGCATCAGCGGTTAGAGTTAGTAGCAGGTGTGGCTTCAGCGTTTGGGGTTAGTTGTAAGTGTGGCCTCTTAGCAGCTAGGATTAGCAGTAAGCGCGGCCACTTAGTGGATAGAGTTAATTGTAGGTTCGGCAGCATAGTGGTTAGAGTAAGTTGTAGGTGCAGCATTGGTAGTTAGAATTAGTAGTAGGTGCGGCCTCAGAGATTAAAGTTAGTATTAGGTACGCCCCCATCAGGTAGAGATAGTTGTAGGTGCGGCCTAAGCAGTTAGAGTTATTTGTAGGTGCGGCCTCTGCCGGAAGAGTTAGTTCTAGCTGCGGCCTCAGATATTAGATTAAGTTGTAGGTGCGGCCTCAGCGGTTAGAGTTAGTTGTAGGTTCAGCATCAATGGTTAGAGTTAGATGTAGTTGCGGCCTCAGCGGTTAGAGTTCACTGTAGGTGCAGCTTCAGTGGTTAGAGTTAGTTGTAGGTACAGCCTCAGCTGTATGAGTTAGTATTAGGCGTGGCCTCTTGGTGGTTAGAGTTAGTTGTAGGTGTGGCTTCTTAGCGGTTACAGTTAGTTGTAGGTGTGGCATCAGTGATTTGGGTTATTATTCAGTGCGGCCTTGTAGGGGCTGGGGTTAGCAGTAGGCGCGGCCTTATAGTGGTTCGAGTAACTTGTAGGTGCCACTTCTTAGTGGTTAGAGTTAGTTGTAGGTGTGGCATCAGTGGTTAGAATTATTTGTAGGTGCGGCTTCACCAGTTAGAGTTAGTTGTAGGTGCAGCTTCAGCGGTTAGAGTTAGTTGTAGGTACGGCCTTACCAGTTGTGGTAAGTGGTTGTCGTGGCCTCTTAGTTGCTAGAGTTAGTTGTAGATGCAATTTCTTAGCGGTTAGAGTTAGTTGCAGGTGCGGCCTCAGGGATTAGAGTTAGTTGAAGGTACGGCCTCAGCAGTTATCGTTAGTTTTCAGTGCCACCCCACTGGTTAGAGTTAGTTGTAGGTGCGGCCACAGTGGTTAGAGTTAGTTGTAGGTGCAGCCTCAGTGACTGGGGTTAGTTGTATGCGTGGCCTCACGGTTAGCAGTAGGCGCGGCCTTATAGTGGTTAGAGTAACTTGTAGGTGCGACTTCTTAGTATTAGAGTTAGTTGTAGGTGAGGCCTCAGCTGTTAGTTATTTGTATGTGTGGCCTCTGCGGTTAGACTTAGTTGTAGGTGAAACCTCAGCAGTTAGAGTTAGTTGTAAATGCGACCTCAGCGGTAGGAGTTAGTGGTTGACATGGCCTCTTCATGGTTAGAATTAGTTGTTGGAGCAGCTCAGCAGTTAGATTTAGTTGTTGATGCAGCTTCTGAGCAGTTAGAGTTAGTTGTAAGTGCTACCTCAGCGGTTAGAGGCAGGTTAGGTGCGGCCTCAGTGGTTAGAACTAGTTGTAGGTGCCGCCTCAGCAGTTAGTTGTAAGCGAGGCATCAGCAATTAGAGTTAGTTTAGGTGCGGCCTCAGCGGTTGGGGTTTATGGTAGGTGCATCTTCTTAGCTGTTAGAGTTAGCTGTAGGTGCAGCCTCAGTGATTGGGGTTAGTGGTCGGCGTGGCCTCATAAGTACTGGGGTTATTGTGGTTAGAGTTAGTTGTAGGTGCGGCATCAATAGTAATAATTAGTCGTAAGTGCAGCCTCAGCAGTTAAAGTTAGTTTTAGGTAAGGCCTAAGCGGGTGGTGTTAGCGGTAGTTGTGGCCTCTTATCTGCTGGGGTTAGCAGTAGACTCGGCCTCTTAGAGCGTTGAATTAGTTGTAGGTGAGGCCTCAGCGGTTGGGGTTAGTGGGATTAGTGGCCTCTTAGCATTTAGAGTTAGCTGTATGTGCGGTATCTTAGCGGTTAGTGTTAGTTTTAGGTGCGGCCTCAGTGACTGGGGTTAGTTGTAGGCACGGCCTCATGGGGACTGTGGTTAGCAGTAGGTGAGGCCTTATAGTGGTTAGAGTAACTTGTAGATTTGACTTATTAGCTGTTAGAGTTACTTGCAGGTGCGGCCTCAGCAGTTAGAGTTAGTCATAAGTGCCTCCACAATGGTTAGAGTTAGTTGTAGGTGCGGCCTCTGCCGGCAGAGTTAGTTGTAACTGCGGCCTCAGTGGTTAGAGTAAGTTGTAGGTGCGTCCCTAGCGGTTAGAGTTAGTTGTAGGTGCGGCCTCAGCGGTTAGAGTTAGTTGTTTGAGTGGCCTCAAAAGTTAGAGTTGGCTGTAGTTGCGGCTTCAGCAGTTAGAGTTAGTTGTTGGTGCGGCCCCAGCGGTTAGAATTAGTTGTAGGTGAAACCTCAGCAGTTGGGGTTAGTGGTATTCGTGGCCTTGTATAGGCTGGGCTTAGCAGTAGGCTCGGTCTCTTAGCGGTTAGAGTTAGTTGTAGGTGCGGCCTCAGCAGTTGTGGTTAGTGGTAGGCACGGTCTCTTAGTGGTTAGAGTTAGTTGTAGGTATGGCCTCAGCGATTGATGTTAGTTGTAGGCGCTGCCTATTAGGGGCTGGTGTTAGCAGTAGACGCTGCCTCTTAGTGGTTAGAGTTAGTTGTAGGTGCAGATTCTTAGCGGTTAAAGTTAGTTGTAGGTGCGGCATCAGCCGATAGAGTTAGTTGTAGGTGTGGCGCAGCGGGTGGGGTTAATGCAAGGCCTGGCCTCTTAGAGTTTAGAGTTAGTTGTAGATGTGGCCTCAGCGGTTGGCGTTAGTGGTAGGCATGGCTTCTTAGGGCTGGGGTTAGCAGTAGGCTCAGCCTATTAGCGGTTAGAGTTAGTTGTTGGTGCAACCACAGCGGTTAAGGTTAGGGGGAAGAGCAGCCTCTTTTGGTTAGAGTGACTTGTAGGTGTGGTCTCAGTGGTAGGCACAGCCTCTTAGCGGTTAGAGTTAGTTGTAGGTATGGCCTCAGCGATTGATGTTAGTTGTAGGTGCAATCTCAGCAGTTAGAGTTAGTTGTAGGTGCAGTCTTAGTGGTTGGGGTTCAAGGTAGATGCCGCCTCTTAGCGGTTAGAGTTAGTTGTAGGTGCGGCCTCAGCAATTGAGGTTAGTTGTAGGCGCAGCCTCTTAGGGTTTGGGGTTAGTGGTGGGTGCATCCTCTTAGTGGTTGGGGGTATTGGTTAACAGTAGATGTGGCTTATTAGCAGTTATGGTTAGTGGTGGGTGCATCCTCTTTATGGTTAGTGGTGGGTGCTGCCTTTTAGGGTTTGGGGTTAGGAGCAGGGGTTAGAAGCAGGTGTGGCGTATTAGTGGTTTTAGGTAAGTGGTTGATGCGGCCTTTTAGCGGTTAGGTTTAGGTGTAGAGGTTAGCAGTAGGTGTGGCTTATTAGCGATTGGGGTTAGTAGTGTCTCTTTGCAGTTTTCACACAACATTCCTAAGAAAAATTCACCGAATCTTTTGGCCAAATACCATCACCAACCAAGAACTGCTTACTCGGAGCAAGCAAGAGGACATGCACACCATCATAGCTGGCTGGAGCTGGGTTGGCCATGTCCTCAGAAGAGACCCCGATGCCATCACAAGAACAGCTATGCTTTGGACCCCTGAAGGAAAACGAAAGAGAGGCCGACCAAAAACAACCTGGCGGAGGACTGTGGAGGCTGAGATGCAAAGAATGAACCAGAGTTGGGGCACTGTACGAAGGATGGCCGCCGACCGAGCAAAGTGGAATCAATTTGTTGTTGCCCTACAAGACGCCACAAGGTGTGATGGCCACTGACTGCTTTGGCGGTCGGCGGCTATGGATCAAAGAAGAAGAAGACGGTGTATTAGCGGTTAGGATTATTGGTAGGTGCGGCTTCTTAGAGATTGGGATTAGGCAGTAGAGACAGCCTCGAAGCAGTTAGAGTTACTTGTAGATGCGTCCACATTACGATTGGGGGTAGTGGTTAGCAGTAAGTGCGGCTTATTAGCGGTTGGGGTTAGTGGTTTGTGCTGCCTAAAAGCGGTTGGGGTTAATGATAGGTACGGCCTCTTAGCAGTTGGAGGTAGTGGGTAGCAGTAGTGGTGGGTGCAACCTCTGAGCGGTTAGGTTTAGTTGAGGGATTATCAGTAGGAACGGATTATTAGCGGTTGGGGTTAGTGATAGGTGCAGCCCCAGCGGCTAGGGCTAGTGTTAGATGCAGCTTCTTAGTCGTTGAGGTTAGTTGTTAGGTGTGGCCTCTTGGCAGTTGTTGTTAGTAATGTTAGTCGAAGATACGGCATCTTAGCGTTTAGTTTTAGGTAGTTGATGTTAGGCGTATGGGTTAGCAGTAGGGGCAGACTCATAGCGGTTAGGGTTAGTGTTAGGTGCGGCCTCTTAGTGGTTAGGGTTAGGTGGTTGAGGTTACCCGAAGTTGTTAGCAGTAGGTGTGGCATATTCGCGGTTGGAGTAAGTGATAGGTGCAGTGTTTTAGTGGTTAAAGTTAGTGATAGGTGTCGTCTATTAGCAATAGGGGATAGCAGTTGGTATTAGAAGTAGGCGCTGCCTTTTGCCGTTTCGGTTAGTCATAATTACGACCTTTTAGTGAGTTGGGTTAGTGGTAAGTGCAGCCTCTTATTGACGGGGTTTAGTAGAAGATGAACCTCATAGCTTATGGGTGGCCTCTTAGGTGTAGAGATAACTGTGGGGTCGGCTTCTTAGGTGTAGAGCTAACTAAGGGGTCGGCATGTTGGTGATGGCCCCCACCCCCACAATCCTAACATACAAGATTAACCTTTTAGGTTAGTTCAACCTTTTAGGTGTGATCTGTGGTGGCGGGGGATTAGTGTCGTTTTTTTATCAACTCCCACAGGTCAAGAGTTTCAAATGTAATGTTTTGGATCATCCACAAGCCAGTGTACACGACACAAGTCAAGTCAAATGCATTTGATATCCAGTTTAAAGAGGTTGGTTATGTATATTTCAGATATGATGCATGTCATAGGGGGCAGTACTCACCAAGAAACAATCAACGAAAATAAACCAACCTCCTTTCTCTTTCCCTTAATTTTTGTTTCTATGACAACGAGGTTTACTTACTGTAGTTGGCTACCTAGATGGAAACCTGCACCAAAACACTGACTTACAGATATGGTTTCTATAGCAATTCTTTTTTTTTAATGGTGAGATTACACGTGAAGCCCTTTTTCTGATGATACAAGGGGATTGACATAATTCTTGGGCCTGACCATGAAGGAGTCGCAGGAGGAAGATGAAACTTGGCACATTTAAAGTTCATCATATTTGCACTGAATGTGTGAAGTACGCGTTTGTTTCTTCAATGAGTTTTCCCGCTACGGTGCACGGTGCAGTGTACCCTATTGACCGGATCTGCTGCTCCAAAGATTTGACAAAACAATGGAAAAGAAGGAGGCCAGAGCTGTGATAAAATTTCTGATGTTTCAGGGAAAAAAACTACATTTTTTGGAGACCATGGTGACAGTAGATGAGACTTGGGTATACCATTATGACTCCGAATCCAAAATTGCCAGCGTGCAATGGAAAACCCCGGGCTCCCCAACACCTGTCAAACCGAGGGCACAGAAATCTGCAGGAAAAGTGATGCTGACTGTTTTTTGGGACGGCAAAGGTTTCCTTTTGAAAGATTATCTGCCTCTTGGCAACACAGTTAATGGACAGTACTATGCAGATCTTCTCACAAAACTAAGAAAGGTTGTGACCAGGAAACGAGGGATAACAGCGCACTCAAAATCTTCCTTTGCTTGAAGACAACGCACCCTCTCACAAAGCACGGCTTGTGCAGCTAGCAGCCAACAATTTGAAAATTGAAATTCTTCCACACCCACCATATTCTCCAGATTTGGCTCCATCAGACTTTTTTCTATTCCCAAATCTTAAAAAACAGCTGAAAGGAAATCATTTTGACAGCGATGAAGAGGTTATACTGGCATGTGATACATAGCAAAAAGTGCATTCTGTGGAAGGATAAATGTACAGTGTAATACATCCTTTATGATGAACATTAGGAACAAACCTACTAAAGTGCTTCATCAAACCAATTTTATTGTAAGGTATTGGCTCCTGAAACCTTTCAGTTTCCAGACCAGAAACTTACTCAGGAAGTAAATAATTGTATTCTATTAATATTTATTTAAAAACCTTTACCTTTTCATATATAAAATAAAATTATGCAGGAGTTATAATATTTGCTATGCTAAACCATTCATTTTTAGGAGTTTACAATTCAAAATCAGAAGCTACCAGTGCTACCGATCTGACCGAATAGACAGGCGAAAAGGTGGAATACTGACACTCGTGAGGAATAACATCAGTGCATGTCAGCTTGAAACATATATGGAGGGGGCGGAATACCAGATGCTTCACCTCAGGACAGAAAGTTCAGAATTCCACCTGCTCAACTACTACTGTCCGAGCGACCGCCCACTGGCACTAGATACAATCCCAGCAAAAGAAAGACTGATTGTATGCGGAGACTTCAACAGCCACTCACAGAGCTGGGGCTATGATCACATGGACAGGAGAGGTGAGGAGCTTGAAAACTGGCAGGATGACAATGGGCTTATCCTGATTAACCAGCCAATCGACCCACCAACCTTCTACTCGAGATCATGGCACACCACCTCTACACCAGACCTGGCATTCCACTCACCAGGCCTGGAGTGGAATACCACACGCGTTGTAGGGAAACAACTTGGAGGCAGCGACCACCGGCCAGTCTTCCTAATTGTGGAAAATGAACTTGTCAAGGAGAGCAGCACTCTCTCTAGGTGGAACTACAAGACGGCAGACTGGACAATGTACCAGCACCGTACTAGTATACTGGCTAGAAATCTGACTGTAGACAAAGACATCAATAAGCTAGTCGATGAATTCAGCAGATGCATATTACAAGCTGCTCGTGAAACAATACCTAGAGGGGCTCGTAAGCACTACAAACCATACTGGAATAGTGAACTAGAGCAGCTGCACAACGACGTGGAAACATCTCGAAAGCAGGCAGAGACCAGTCCATGCCAAGAACACCACAATAACTACCAGCAAGCTAAGGCCAAATTTCAAAGGGCCAAGTTGCAGGCCAGGCGAAGAAGCTGGAAGGAGAAAACAAGAGTCCTTGAACTTTGAAAGAGATACGAGGAAACGAAACTGTGGAAGCTGGTAAAGCAACTTAACGATGAAGGTACAGGGAGAAACTCAAGGATTGCTCTGTACAAAGATGGAAACATCCTCATGGGAAAACAGGCAGCTGATCACTTTGCAGACTCCTTTGCTAAAGACAACAACATCGAAGTTAGCCCAGAGAAGCAACAGGAGACTCGTGAGAAACAACACGCAGGACGAGATGGAACCATACCTGAAGTTATGGAGGCACCAATCACATTCAGAGAACTGGAGCTTGCAATATCCAAATTGAAAATGAGAAAGTCGCCAGGAGTTGATGGAGTGTCCAATGAAATGATTAAGAACTTGGGAACCGCAGCAAAAACAAAGCTGCTGCAGATCTTCGATATCTGTTGGAACTCAGGCAGAGTTCCACAGACCTGGAGGGAAGCAATCATGATACCACTCCTAAAACCAGGAAAAGACAGTTCCACTGCCTCCAGCTACAGACCAATCAGCCTTACAAGCTGCCTGTGCAAAACAATGGAACGGATCATCAACCTCAGGCTACAGTGGTACCTTGAAAGTGAAAACCTTCTTGTACCACAGCAGGCGGGCTTTAGGCAGTGTTATTCCACCGAAGATCAGGCAACTTACCTTTCCCAAGAGATTGAGGATGCGTTCCAAGATAAGAAACTGGTACTAGCAGCATGGATAGATCTAAGGAAAGCATTTGACAAGGTTTGGAAAGAAGGGCTTCTGAAGAAATTGAGAAATTGTAGAGTGAATGGTAGGATGTACAAATGGGTGAAAGCATACTTGCGTAACAGAAGAGCCCAAGTACAACTAGATGGCCTCAAGAGTAAGAAAATTCTACTGCGTCATGCCGTCTCTCAGGGAGGGGTTCTGTCCCCCACACTTTTTCTAGTCTACATCAATGACCTGGTTGCTGAACTACCACATGGAATGAAAGTGGCAATGTACGCTGATGACCTGGTAATATGGTGCACAGATGAGCATGCAACAGTGGCCACCAAACTGCTACAAAGAGCTATAGATGCCTTAACCTCATGGGCAAATAGATGGTGTGTCAGCATCAACACAGACAAGTGCAGCACTACGCTCTTCACCCTCTCTCCCAAACAAAAAGCTGGTGTCATCAAGATAAACGAAGAGCTCCTGAGAGAAGATAAACAACCCACCTATCTCGGAGTTACATTCGATGATAGGCTGACATGGAAGCAGCACATCAACAAGGCAGCAACAAAGGCCAGGAGAAAACTAAGTGGAACCACATGGGGAGCCAGCGGGAAAATACTTAGTAAAGTTTACCAGCAGGGCATACGGCCACACCTGGAATATGGGTCAGCTGCGTGGTGTCCAGCATCAAACACCACATTACAAGAGCTAGATAAGGTGCAAAACCAGGCGCTTAGGGTCATCACGGGGGCAATGAAATCGACGCCTATAGTGGAGATGGAGCAATCTGATTATCAGAAGAAGTCCCCCCGTCCGACAAGTGTTTCGGCCCGATTACTCCTTTACACTCTAAGGGGGGCGGGCCCACTTGGGTCATGACTCCCAAGCGTCTCAGCTTCCTGCTGTCTTTATCGAAAATGAACCCATTTCACTTATGGTAGCAACTTTTAACTCCACAATGCCAGCCGTGGTGGCAATTGCGAAAGTAACAAAGAGAAGACAAATTATTCCGTTCGTTCCGTTGGTGTTTTCTGTACCGCAGCGTTTATTGTCACGATTTCCATTGCCCATTGCGGTTGTTCCACAGCCAGCCTGATGCCTTTTCGGCAGTTTCACTAAGCCTCTTCAGTGCCCTTGTTCTAGACTGTCCCTTCAGCCCCAACAGTTTCAATAAATCATACACTGATGCAGCCACAAGCCCTCTTGCGCCCACTTCAACCGCCATGACCCTTGCACTGAATCCATCGTGTCTCAGATCCGTGGCCAGATCGCTATACTTGGCCGCTTTGAATGAATGTTGCTCGTCTAATCTGGATTCAAATGGCACGGTCAGTTCAATCAGTATGACCTGAAGCGTTGCTGAAGAATGAAGCACTATATCCGGCCGTCTCCGCGATTTTCTGATACTCTCTGGATATGCCCCCCGTCCAGTTAGGTCTACCGCCATCTCCCAGTCGTTTGCACAGTCAAGAAGAGATGGTAAACTGCTACCAGGTTTACTCGGTTTGAGGTGTACTGACTTTCCTGCCCTCAGAAAGTATGTGTTTGCGGTGTCTGGCCGGACTTTGCTATTCGCTTTCATTCTTGCCTGATCTATTGTCGCAGCAAGCTCATTTAGCACTTTGTTATGGCGCCAAGTGTATCGCCCTTGCCCTAATGCCACCTTACACGCTGAAAGCACGTGTTCAAGTGTCTGCCTCCCCTGGCACAGGGGGCACTGCTCATCATCCGACTTTCCCCATTTCACAAGGTTGGTGGCCGACGGCAGCAGGTCATACATTGATCTAACCACGAAGCTGAGCCTAAGAGGTGCCATATGCCATATATCATTCCATGTCAAGGACCTCTGCAGAGCTCCTTCCCATGTAGTCCATTGGCCTTGCTGGACCTGCTGCACTGCTTTTTGCAACCTCTTATCATTCTCAGCTCCTCGTATCTCCTGAACTACCATGTCTCTGCGCTCCCTGCTTGATGCCTTGGACCACCAGCGGATGTCACCATGCCCAAATCCCCGTCTATTCGTTTGTGTGTATCCGATTACCTCTCTCAGTTTGAGTGACTCTTCAGCCGCATCAACAGCTTCTTCCACTCTCCACTTCCTTCTCGTTTTCAGTGTGGGCTAAATGGACTTAACCACGTCATCAGCTGACTCGCGTAGCATCATTGCAAGCCTCGCTTTTCCCCTATAATATCCCAGGCCCTCTCTGACAAGTGATGGTATCAAATATCCTAACAATATTTTTGTGTTCTGGTGATAGGAGTATATGCAACGAGGACTGTTTGGTGATATATCAGGTTGGAGTTATATGGGACAATAGATTGAAGTTATAGACTGAAGTTATAGGAGACAATAGGTTGAGTCCTAACAAGGACTGTTTTGGTTATATTGCAGTTGGTCTGAGATAATAGATTGAAGTTATAGGAGACAATAGGTTGAAGTATGAGTCCTATTAGTCTTCGTCTTCATCAATCCATATCAGGAAATACAATAATTATACTTAATTCCCCAAGATATAATCAGTAATACAGGTGTATCTGCTGTAGGTCTATTTTCCTACCAGTTTATAGTAAATTATATTTACCCTCCAAGATTTAAACAGGCCAGATTTTGACTCGACTTAGCGAAGCAGGCTGCAGGTCAATGCACTCCAGGTAAGCTATAAATCAAAGTTGACAGCTCCTCTTATTCAGTCGGTCGTCTCTCTGGATTCGTGTCGGGTTGCGTGCTTTTGCATAAAATCTCGCCCGATTATATAGGTAGGTGAATGCTTAAGCAAAGCTTTTGGTTGGTTCCTGGCGGGGCAAAATGATTGGTTGTCTCCGGTTTAGTCTCATGCCTCGTACAGTCTAATTTTATTCAGTTTTATTCCGCCATCTTGCGTGAACAAGATGGCCGCGACCCACATCCGAAAAAAACAGGGCTTAAGTTTTTCCTGGCGTAACTTCTTGTAATTTATTCCGGCTTAGCAACTGTGCGTTGATTGGCTGGGCTCTTGACATAGGGATTTAACAAAGTAGTGGGTTTACACAACTCGTTCCACGACAATCGCTATCATTCGTTGGTGCATAGCATTGTATTATTGTAGTGTTGGTGAATCTCCCTCTCAATCTTAATCTTATCAGTCTGTTGTTGATGGGTTCCCATTCCAAGCATGTCCTTTCTATTCCTTTCTGTAGAATGATGGCTACACCTTCATTGTGCTATCCATCCTCTCTTCCAGAGTAAAGTACTGTTTCTCCTGTTGCTGTTTTAACTTTTCCTGCCCCTGTCCATCTGCTCTCGCTTATCCCTAGAATGTGTAACCTATAGTTTCTAATGAAACACAGTGACAAACAAAAATCACAAAATATGGTTGCTATTGGAAGCCGTGCTGGTGTAATGGTTACCATATTGCACTGGTAATCAGGTGTTCAAGCCCAGGCATGGGCATTTGAAGAGGTTTAACCGACTGGGATTTTGACTGAATAACCTGAACGGCTCCTGAGATAAACCCTCTGTGGATGGGAAAAAGTGACGCTCCTTACCTGGTTGGGAGGAAAGTTCACAGGTTCCCCAGCCTCACAATGACATGTCATTGGGCTGAAGGGCTGATATCCCAAGTGCTGCTGGTTATGAAAAAATAATAATAATAATAATTTTAAAACAAGTCAAGTATAATTATATCACATAAATATTTTGACAACTGTTTGTGGTTTTAATAGTTTATCTTTAGCTTTGTCTTTCACCTGTGACTAGTCATTAACTGTAGCTTTAGATCAAGTTCTGTTGGTTTTTGAATGGACAGGCAATACCCACTCACCAGCTAAATGTAACATTCCTCATCTCTCCCGTCATTTGATAATGAATTATGACTATCAACTCAATTCTCTTAATTGTCGACTATGTTTTTAAGTAAATGTGACACATTAATTTTCTCAGGAGACTTAGAATTTGTAGATACTTGGCTTGTTACATTTCTGTGGTAACTTAAAGAAAACCATAATCATGTGATTCATCACAAAACTATAATAAAAATGCCAAAGCATGTACACATCCTGTTTAACTTCACTCTGATTGCTAAAAAACAGTAAACAGAAGTCACTTTATGATTTAAAATATATAGACTAGATCAGCAGCAGGGCAACCTATGGTGATGTGAGGATCTACTTTAGAAACCTGAAACACTGAGCTCTCTAAAGATCTGCCTTGATACAATCATATCTGTTTCAGGTTCCAGAGTATAAAAAATGTTGAAGAAGTGCAGCATGTAAGTTATTTGTTTCTCTGCAGCATAACCCTCTTACTGCAATTCTTTCAACAAGGCATTGAAAAATTGAAAATAAATTATATTTTACCAAATGATAACGTCACTTCAAATAAAGGATCCCATTCTTATCTTACGCAGTTCTATAATAAGTGAATTCTAATAAGGCTTCTCATAGGATATCAATGGAAACACAGAATAAATACCTTTAATCCTGGGGATATCACACTTTTAAATATCTTTGAGAAAGAGTAAGTCCTTAGTTTGCTATCATTTTTTTTTTTAAATTTTTATCATGTAAAGATCTACCAAATCATCCCCTGTGATCTCCTTTATTTTTAAGTTTGGAGATAACTTTGAGGATTAGGGTATGTTCACTGCTGGTGTGAAATGCATTAAACAGATGTGGGGATAGGGGAAGATAGTAACTGTGGGTCACAGAAATATTGAAAGTGAAAAAGGAAAGGAGAGAATGAAGTAATGGAAAATGATAAAGTATTTATTTTAAAAAAAGCATATTTGTTTATGGCTAATGCAGCTGCATTAGGCCCCACCATTTGACAGTGTTTATTGCTGTGAGGTAATGCTGCTTAGATATTGGTGTAAATACGAGAGGCGTTCAGAAAGTAATGCACCACATCATTTTTCTCAGGAGCTGTTTATTCAAAAAGCATGAAATTTATACACAATATACATGAATATGTCATGTAAACATCGGGTATTATTTAAACATAATCCCCCATCAAATTGTACGGCTTTGTGCCATCTACCTCACACAGTGCACGTGATCCTAGCTACGAGAGAGAATTTTTTTTTTTTAAAGTCCATTTCACACATATTTTATAACATAACTACAAAATTCCAATAGGAAATATTGCCTCAATCTTGTAAAACAAACCTTACCGAAACCACAATCCCCACCTCTTGTTTATCCCCCCCCCACCTTTCAACAATTCATCCTTACTACCCCCCTACCCCCCTCAAATATATCAATAAACTGTAAATCCCAATACCTTTCTTCTTTACCTACTATACCTATCTCCTCTTTTTATCGTATATATCAACAATATCTTCCCTATTCCCTACCATCCCTAAACCTCAATCCTTCCAATACATTCCCCAAAAACAAACATAAAAAAAATTTCTATGTATCAATCCCAAACCCCCCTTCATCATCCAAACAATCCAATTATCTATATATCTTCATCAATTCACCCAATCCATACAAAAAAATACATTAACCCCCATCATATCTAAACTATCCTATCTCACATACCTTTCACACAATCTCCCACCTAACACCACCCAACACCAACGAGAGTCCATCACCCCCCAACCTCCTTCCCAATCAAACCCACATCCACTTTATTATCTAAGTGTAACATGATATCTCAACTCGGCGGGGGGCAATGTCCCCACCAACTCCCCACCATCTCTAAAAAACAACCCCCATATCCATCACAACCACCCCCATGTGGTCCATTTGGGGGGGTGGTTGGGGGGTTGCGGATGTTGTGGTGTTGTTGGGAGTGTTAGGACCCATGAGAAGTTGGCCACATCCCCCCTTTTTTAATAACCCCCCCCAATTTTTTTTTATCTTAATATAATTATTTTCCTTATAATTTCTCTTCTTAATTTTTTTAACCCTACTCACCTTTTCTATACCAACCATCTAATTTTCTTTTTTTTTAATATTTCTACTTATATCCCCCCCCCTCACCCATTTAACATATAATTATATAATTATACATCCACTTTAATTTTATACCACATACACCCACAAAATCTCAATATAACACCTTCACCTACATCTCCATTTTAATTTACACCCTTATATACCAACAAACACCACCCCCTAACTTTATATTTACACCCCTTAATTCCCCCCCAACCCCCCCAAAATAAACATTACCAACTTCCTCATACCCCTCGATATTCCCCGTTTAATTGAGTTAATACCCCCAAATGTGGGTCCCCCCCGATAATTTCTGTTTTTCTCCCATATTTATCCTATATCCTTTTTTAAACTAATCAAACACACAATAAGCAACCACCTTGTCTCTCCCAAACCCTCAATATTAACAAAAAACCCCAACACCCAAAACACCAACCAAACACCAAAACCCCCCACAAAATAAACCCCCAAATACAATA